>SJYX01024547.1:190343-206665 GCA_006410675.1 Oreotragus oreotragus
TGATTGCAGCCATGAAATTAAAAGAGGCTTACTCTTTGGAAGGAAAGTTATGACTAACCTAGATAGCATATTCAAAAGCAGAGCTATTACTTTGCTGACTAGGGTCCATCTAGTCAAGGCTATGGTTTTTCCAGTAGTCATGTATAGATGTGAGATTTGGACTGTGAAGAAGGCTGAGCACCGAAGAATTGATGCTTTTGAACTGTGGTGTTGGAGAAAACTCTTGAGAGTCCCTTGGACTGCAAGGAGATCCAACCAGTCCATTCTGAAGGAGATCAGCCCTGGGATTTCTTTGGAAGGAATGATGTTAAAGCTGAAACTCCAGTACTTTGGCAACCTCATGTGAAGAACTGACTCACTGGAAAAGACTCTGATGCTGGGAGGAATTGGGGGCAGGAGGAGAATGGGATGACAGAGGATGAGATGGCTGGATGGCATCACTGACTCTATGGACGTGAGTCTGAGTGAATTCCAGGAGTCGGTGATGGACAGGGAGGCCTGGTGTGCTGCAATTTATGGGGTTGCAAAGAGTTGAACACGACTGAGAGACTGAACTGAACTGAACTGGCCATTTGTTAGAAATGTTAAAATCAATCTGTTTAAAACAGAACATTGCAGTAAATACATGAGTGCTAATTTTTATAATATATAGATGCATTAATGCCAATTATCAGGCACAAAATGCTACTCCTTTTTTCTTTTCAAAAAACAGTATAAATGTTGGTCTGATATCTCACTTACACAATAATACAAAAAATGTGGCAATAATTATTATCCAAAACTGTTATGCATTGCAGATTGAAGATTTTTTCTTCCATTTCCTGTTTTCCTCTTATTATTTGAACCAGGGCTCATTATTAATTATAAGGGGAAACTAAATCCATCTCCCAGATGAACTGAATGGATTTACCTGACACAAAATAGACTAGAATCACGTGTCCACAGATATTGTAGATTTGTGGCATTCCCACATTGGAGAAAATTATTTTTTTCTATCAGCTTCTCCTACACCAGCTTCATTTGCTTGCATGTTCTTTATTCTGTTTTGCAAACTGGCTACTTTTAAAAAGCATATTTAGAAATTTAATAGTAAACCATTATATTGGAAGAAGTCCCCTTAAGAAAACTTGAATAAATTATAAGATGTAGAAAGAAGACAAACAATAAGCAAGAACGTACTTGGAAAAGGACAAATATGGAAAAAAGAGGAGTAGTGGATTATGATAAGATAAGCCTTTCTCAGCATCGTCAAGACTGTATCTGGGGATAAAATCAGTAACGTCAAGATCACAGCAGCTGAAGTCACTGCAGAGCCACCTATGAACTCAATAATACACATAATATCATTGTTAACAGTAACAGTACCATAACTGTTAATAGTACTATATCAACAACTGCTTAACTGATCCCATGGCAAATACCAGGTATGTATGGCATAATATAAAATGTATCAGTTAACTTTATAGGTACATTTTACAGATAAGGAGTTATTCCTCCACACCTCCATCCTTCTCCCTCTCACCTTCAGAATGACTCCCATGACATTCAGTTTTGTTCAGCTCAATGAATATTTGTCAGATGCTTATAATGTAACACAATTATAGATGACCCAATTACTTTTCTTATAAGAGATTCATAGTTTGGAGGGACAGAGAAGGAAAGAAAGAAAGGGAAGAAAGAGAAAAAAGGAAAATAAGAAACTCCTTATAAGACTTAAGTGATCAACATGATACAAAGCTATCTGCAATGCAGAGCTGTACTTTCTATAATGAGTGATTAATAATGAGTGATTAACCTTTTGTTGGGCTGAATTTTTTTTTTTTTTTGGTTCCGGTGACATCTGAGCAGGGATGATTGAGAATGTATCAACTGCATTGTAATTAACCCTCAACAAGTAGCTGAGGATAGTAACTCTTTCTTCCATTGTTACTATTTCTTAACACCCTAACCAAGAGGTCCAGTGAGAGACTCAGAAAAGTTATCGAATAAATTTAACACTTGGCCAGATGTTCCTAGGTCACCATCGTGATTCCCAGCTCCCTTGAGAACTGAGTAGTGCTGGAAGGCAGGACCACTGGAGGTGAAAGTTAAGCCTCAGTGATGGACTTCCCCCAGACTGTCTCAATGACCTTTGCCCTAGTGGCATCTTCCAGATGTCAATGCATTGATAGCTATGCTCTGACTCCAAAGCTTTGCTTGCTTTACTGTGGAATTCACCTCCTAAATTATGATGAGTTTACCAGCCCTGGAGTCATTTCCTTACTGTACTATAATTTCTATTTAATATAATTCTTTCATCCCTTTTAAATGATTTTCATATTGAAGCCTTCTTTTCTCTTCTTTTCCTGGCCAAGTTTTTTTCCATTGCTTTCAGCTTTATTGTCTTTAGAAATCCTTTAAATTCTATGACAGAGCACTGGAGCAAATGAGGCAAGGAGCTGAGTATATACCACCGGAAACCAGTCTAAGTTAATACTTAGACCATGTCTCTTGAGTAGATGTCTGATTTTATAGCTTTACCCAGAGCACAGGTGATGAAATGATTTGTGACTGATGGGCATGGAGAACTCCAGGATTCTCACTATCTCTTCACAAAATTAGGTTGGAAAGGTCCATCTGTAATGAGGCAATGGATGCATTTCCCAGGTATTTGGGGGCTCACGTAGAGCCTCTTGGGAGGCACCCCTGTTCCTTTGCTGACACCAACAGGGTAGGCACACAGCTGGCTGTGGACGATAAAGGCAGTGAGAGGAGAGGGAGTAGTCAAGGAAGTACAGGGAAAAGGGTACATCACAGAAGTGTCCTCTTAAAAAATATTTTATTATTATTTATTATTGTTACATTTTTGGGGGCATGCCCTGTGGCATGTGGGATCTCAGTTCCCTGACGAGGGGTCAAACCCTGCACCCTCTGCAGTGGAAGCGCAGAGTCTTAACTGCTGGACCACCAGGGAAGTTATTGTGCTCTGATACCAAATCTAGTGGAACAATTCTGGATTTTATCATCATCTCAGTGGTCATAGGTAGTCCTTGATGTTTAGCACAAATCTGTGAGTTTTGTTAGAGATCATAACACACATTATTTAACAAGTGCCAATGTATACTCTTTTGCTCTGACTCTGAAACAAATGGGGGAAAGTCCAGGTTCTTCTCAATACAAACAACTAGAAGAAGAATCCATGACTCTTAATGAAATAGAGGCAAATTTTAGTGTCATAGGCTTGTGTTCTATGAAGCAGGCTAGGTGCCAGTGTGGAAAACCTCAATCATCTTTTCTTTCTCTAGGGGAGACTGATCCCTAACCAAATGATGCTTTCTTCCTAGGGGACCAGCTATACTCATTTTCAGAAATCAGTGTCCTTTTGTAACAATCACTAATTATGAAATTCTGAATATCTAAGTTATATCTTCTCTGCAGGGAGTGTAGCTTGAGCCTCTCTATTCTCGTTCTGTCTTCAGAGGAGACAGAAAACAGCAGGTTACCATCCTTAATAAAACATAATAAAACATAGTTCTGGAGGTAATTAATTCATTCATCAGCTTGGGCCTTTAGTATGGAATAATCATTTTAACGTTCATGTGAAATCATAGCTTTAAACACCAGTCAAGAGTGTTAATTTATTTCATTGGACTTTCCTTTCTAGCTGTCAGTGTTTTCATCTTAAAGTGACAGAATCATAGTTAGGAGAGCATGCAATTTCAGAAAAAGCCAAGAATCTCCGACTCTCTCCCCTGCTCTCAATCACACAGACATTTTTCTGCAGAGATGAAAAAAAAAATTAGATTGATAAATGAAAAAAGGGTAACTATCGCCAGGACTAGAGCAACTTTACTTTTAAAGGCACTAGGTCTTGTCTGACATGTCTTGCTTAAGAAATTTAGCCCTGAATGGTTGGCAGTAGGAATCTTTCCTGAATGGCTATGTGAGTGGAAACACTCAAGTCAGTTCGGAATACGTTTGAAGAAAAAAAAAAATCATGTTTTTCTAGCATTTTCTATTAATTCATTTGATGAAAGGTGTTGGATTTGTAGTCAAATGTTTAATTCTCTGTGTCTCTCTCTCTAGGATATACACACCTGATCTGAAGATGGTAAAAGTGGCGACCCCTTGTAGATTTAAATTGTTATCCATTGAGTTGCTGTGGCCCTTTTTACCACTCGCTTTCTAGCTTCTGCTGAAACTATAAACTCTAACTCAAAGTCAGCCTAGCAGCTAATTTTCAAAAGTCATGAGAATAAAACAGACTTCCTCTTTTTTCTTTCTCTTTCTGATGTGCGGTTCCCTGCCTCTATTTCATGTTCATCCCCATTGGATCAACCTCAACTTTCCCTTTCAGAAAACCCCATGGCACTTAAACATGATAGATAAAGAGCCAGTTAGGCAGTCCTAAATTGCTCTCATGTATACTGACTGTAGTCCATAAACAGCAGGTTAAAGGAGAACAGAACAAAGTTTATTAAATCATCTTTAGTTCTTATATTCCTTGGACTCTAAATTGTCTTAATGCATCTCATGTTACTGCTTATTGATTTTTTAGTAATTTACTATAAAGTCATCATACATTTTCTCAAGATAGAACTTTGATAATTCTAATTCAATGGTACTAAATTATAGGGCTTGAGTGTGAAATATGTTATCTGTAATGAGCTACCTGTGGTTGGGTGCTTCTACAGTATGGTTCAATGTATATTTCATCATCATCAGGATGATAATTTTCAATCATCTTGGTTGTTGTTTTTTGGTCGCTAAGTTGATCTTTGTGACCCCATGGACTGCAGCACGCCAGGCTTCCCTGTCCTTCATTATCTCCTGGAGTTTGTTCAAACTCATACATTAAGTCAGTGATGGCATCCAACCATCTCATCCTCTGCTGCCTGCTTCTCCTCCTGCCTTCAATCTTTCCCAGTATCAGGGTCTTTTCCTATGAGTTGGCTCTTGGCATCAGGTGGCTAAAGTATCGGAGCTTCAGCTTCAGCATCAGCCCTTCCAATGAATATTCAGGGTTGATTTCCTTTGGGATTGACTGGTTTTATCTCATTGTGGTCCAAAGGACTCTCAAGAGTTTTCTCCACAACCACAGTTTGAAAGCATCAATTCTTTGGCACTTAACCTTTTTTCTGGTTCAATTCTCACACCTGTACATGACTACTGGAAAAACCATAACTTTGACTATACAGACCTTTGTCCGCAAAATGAGACCTCTTCTTTTTAATACATTTTCTAGGTTTGTCATAGCTTTCTTTCTAAGGAGCAATTGTTTTATCTTAATTACCATTTATTATCTTAATATGACACATTCATACCTGAGAGACAATTGTTTTAATGCCGAAAAAAATCCAACAACAGTGTCAATATTCTGATAGTTTTTTATTCATATTTTCCAGTATTTTAGGAGTGTATTTGCTTTCATCATGATATATAAATCATGAATAAAAAATGTGATCTATGGGCATGCTAATATTTTATGAATTTTCTTTCTTAAAAAAGTGTGAGTGATGGCTCAAAATGAAAATTTGAAAGCTTATTAAATTTTAGTCAGGTAAACGTTCAGTTCAGTTCAGTTGTTCAGTTGTGTCTGACTCTTGCAACCTCATGAACTGCATCACTCCAGGCCTCCCTGTCCATCACCAACTCCCAGAGTACACCCAAACCCATGTCCATTGAGTCGGTGATGCCATCCAACCATCTCATCCTCTGTTGTCCCCTTCTTCTCCTGCCCTCAATCTTTCCCAGCATCAGGGTCTTTTCAAATGAGTTAGCTCTTCTCATCAAGTGGCCAAAGTATTGGAGTTTCAGCTTCAACATCAGTCCTTCCAATGAACACCGAGGACTGATTTCCTTTAGGATGGACTGGTTGGATCTTCTTGGAGTCCAAGGGACTCTCAAGAGTCTTCTCCAACACCACAGTTCAAAAGTAGAGGTTGGACTTGATATATTTTATTATATATTTAAAAAAATATCAGGTTCAGGATAGCAAATGCATAGTTGCCAAAAACTTTAAAACAAATAAATACAGGGTCCTCATTACCATCTTTCTAAATTCCATATATATGTGTTAGTATACTGTACTGGTGTTTTTCTTTCTGGCTTACTTCACTCTGTATAATCGGTTCCAGTTTCATCCATCTTATTAGAACTGATTCAAATGTATTCTTTTTAACGGCTGAGTAATACTCCATTGTGTATATGTACCACGGCTTTCTTATCCATTCATCTGCTGATGGACATCTAGGTTGTTTCCATGTCCTAGCTATTATAAACAGTGCTGTGATGAACATTGGGGTACATGTGTCTCTTTCTATTCTGGTTTCCTTGGTGTGTATGCCCAGCAGTGGGATTGCTGGGTCATAAGGCAGTTCTATTTGCAATTTTTTAAGGACTCTCCACACTGTTCTCCATAGTGGCTGTACTAGTTTGCATTCCCACCAACAGTGTAAGAGGGTTCCCTTTTCTCCACACCCTCTCCAGCATTTATTGCTTGCAGACTTTTGGATCACAGCCATTCTGACTGGTGTGAAGTGGTATCTCAGTGTGGTCTTGATTTGCATTTCTCTGATAATGAGTGACGTTGAGCATCTTTTCATGTGTTTGTTAGCCATCCGTATGTCTTCTTTGGAGAAATGTCTATTTAGTTCTTTGGCCCATTTTTTGATTGGGTCATTTATTTTTCTGGAATTGAGCTGTATAAGTTGCTTGTATATTTTTGAGATTAGTTGTTTGTCAGTTGCTTCATTTGCTATTATTTTCTCCCATTCAGAGGGTTGTCTTTTCACCTTGCTTATAGTTTCCTTTGTTGTGCAGAAGCTTTTAATTTTAATTAGATCCCATTTGTTTATATTTGCTTTTATTTCCAGTATTCTGGGAGGCGGATCATTGAGGATCCTGCTGTGATTTATGTCGGAGAGTGTTTTGCCTATGTTCTCCTCTAGGAGTTTTATAGTTTCTGGTCTTACATTTAGATCTTTAATCCATTTTGAGTTTATTTATTTTTTTTTGTATTTATTTATTTTTTTACACGAACTCCCAAACATGAACCCCCCTCCCACCTCCCACCCCACATCTTCCCTCCAGATCATCCCCATACACCAGCCCCAAGCATCCTGCATCCTGCATTGAACATAGACTGGCAATTCATTTCTTACATGATAGTATACATATTTCAATGCTATTCTCCCAAATCATCCCTCCCTCTCCCTCTCCCTCTCCTTCTCCCTCAGAGTCCATAAGTCCGCTCTACACATCTGTATCTCTTTTGCTGTCTTGCATACAGGGTCCTCATTACCATCTTTCTAAATTCCATATATATGTGTTAGTATACTGTATTGGTGTTTTTCTTTCTGGCTTACTTCACTCTGTATAATTGGTTCCAGTTTCATCCATCTTATTAGAACTGATTCAAATGTATTCTTTTTAATGGCTGAGTAATACTCCATTGTGTATATATACCACAGCTTTCTTATCCATTCATCCGCTGATGGACATCTAGGTTGTTTCCATGTCCTGGCTATTATAAACAGTGCTGCAATGAACATTGGGGTACATGTGTCTCTTTCTATTCTGGTTTCCTCGGTGTGTATGCCCAGCAGTGGGATTGCTGGGTCATAAGGCAGTTCTATTTGCAATTTCTTAAGGAATCTCCACACTGTTCTCCATAGTGGCTGTACTAGTTTGCATTCCCACCAACAGTGTAAAAGGGTTCCCTTTTCTCCACACCCTCTCCAGCATTTATTGCTTGCAGACTTTTGGATCGCAGCCATTCTGACTGGTGTGAAGTGGTATCTCATTGTGGTCTTGATTTGCATTTCTCTGATAATGAGTGACGTTGAGCATCTTTTCATGTGTTTGTTAGCCATCCGTATGTCTTCTTTGGAGAAATGTCTATTTAGTTCTTTGGCCCATTTTTTGATTGGGTCGTTTATTTTTCTGGAATTGAGCTGTATAAGTTGCTTGTACATTTTTGAGATTAGTTGTTTGTCAGTTGCTTCATTTGCTATTATTTTCTCCCATTCAGAGGGTTGTCTTTTCACCTTGCTTATAGTTTCCTTTGTTGTGCAGAAGCTTTTAATTTTAATTAGATCCCATTTGTTAAAGCAAATATATACTTTGAATTTTTATCTTTTCCCCCAGGCTAGTGATATGCTGACACTCTTTGGTGATGCTGGGCAGTGGCAATGAGCCACAGCTCCCAATCTACCACATATCATGGGAGTAAATGACAAAAACACTTACATCCATTCTGTACCCACACAATCATTCTGCTTTCCACTTTCAGTACAGTATTCAATAAATTACATGAGACATTCAACACTTTATTTACAAAACAGGCTTTGTGTTAGATGACTTTGCACACCTGTGGGCTAATGTTAAGTGTTCGCAGTATGTTTAAGGCGGACGAGGCTAAGCTATGATGATCAGGAGGTTGGTGTATTCAGTGCATTTTCCACTTAATAATACTTGCAGCTTACGTAACCTCATTGTAAGTCAAGGAAGCCCTGTATTTGTAACCAGTTTTGAACTCATCTTGTTTTCCAAAGGAGAAGAGACAAGTGCCAGCTTCCATGCCACTCATCCACCTTGGTTATTTAGAAATGGAATACAAAGAGAAACAGATGCATGCCCAGGGCAAATTCCGAAGAATTCTGTCCAAGGAAATTGCAAAAACTGGTGCAAAATTAACTGAGATTTCTTTTTTAACTTTTTAATATAAATTCATTTAAATTGGAGGCTAATTACTTTACAATACTGTATTGGTTTTGCCATACATTGACATGAATCTGTCACAGATGTACATGTGTTCCCCATCCAGAACCCCCCTCTCACGTCCCTCCTTTTCACAATTTGTATGGAAATATAAACTGAGATTTCTAACGGGGGAATTATAAGCTGTTTGAGGTTCTTTGGTCCATGCTCTGGGCTGGCTGCTTTGTGGGCTCACAGAATGACATGACTTGCTCCTGTAGAATTCGCACGTGGAGAGAAAAGAAAGGGTGTGTGCACCCACCACATATGGGCCCCCTATTCCAATACACACACCACCTTAGGGTTCACAAATCTGATCCTTTCATCTTCTTGCCTAAACATGATGAATGGACTGCCTTCTTTTCTCATACTAATCCAGGGATTCTGACGCTGAAGGGAACCTAAACTTCTCCCTACTCCATGTAGCTGTTCCCAATAAACTGTACTAAGCATCCTTTTGTGTTCTCAAATTTTAGTGAATGATACCTATTAAGTGCATGTATTTACAACTGTCATTGTGAAGCTATAATCCCACTAAAAGTTTTTATGTCAGAATTGAAATTGAATTGTAAGGTGGTATTTTGCTACAAAATAAAATTTCAATTCTATCACCTCCCCCCTTCAGGAGAAGATGTTAAGGTTTTCTCTTTTACGGTGGAGAATAAGGGAAAAACTGATTTGAAACGTCAATGTTTCTAAGTCCAATATATATTTTAAACTATTTAAATGTAATAAAATTCTGGCATTGCTTTCCTTTGGCTTCTTTTTTAGAGAGGTCCATCTTCCTGCCAAATAAGAAGTAGATTTTTTTTTAATACTTGTGACATTTAAAAGCTAATAATTCCATTTATAGATGTAAAGCCCGTCAAGTAAATTCCTGTCTCTAGAGAAAGATTGGATTATGTAGTTTCCCTATGTTTTGTTATTTTAACTAAAACTTCTCTGTGAACTTGGTTAATTAACACGGTTAACTTTTGCTTTTCTTGGGTTGGTTGCTGGGCCTGTGATCCCCAAAAGGCATGAAGACCACAGGAGGCTCACTTCACAGTGGTGTACTTTAGTAATGCATACTCATAAACCACATCAAAATATACACTAGCCATCAACGTGAAGACAAAAATAGCCGTGCCACAGATCCCAAAATAAAATGGCAGAGAGCAACATCATACAAAAGGCCATCAACATAAAAGGAGGACTCTCCTATGCAGACTTTTCAAAGTTCTCAAAGCAGGTCTGCCCATCAGGGACTAGGAAGAACAGCGTGTGTGGCATGCAAGGCCACATGATCTTGTACAAGCAAGATCCAAGATGATGTGTTTGCTCTGATGCTAAGAACCAGCGCTAAGAACACATCCTCAACTGCTCCTGCTACCCAGAACCTGGGCAGGAATCCACAGATGATCTGTCAGCCCAACAGAGGTCTTTCAACAGGTAACTGATAACATGTCAGAGTCTTATCTGACTCCAGAGTGTCAGATCCAATGATCATGTAACACCAACACTGCTGACAAGGGATATGGTAACTGGATGTTGTGAACACAACAGGAAATTCACAAAGCATACATTTGAAAGTTTAAGATCAATTTTTTTAAATTTTCATAATGTTTTAAAGAAATAAAGGTTTGCCTGACAGATTCAATGACACCATACTATATCATGAAGAAGTCAATGATACTTTTAAAGGTAAAGGACTTGGTGCTAAGGGGAAAAATGAAATCAACCTTAAGGATACCAAGTCAAGTTCTTATAATTTTCAAGGAAGAGGAAAGAGACAGAAAGGTAATAAAGAATTAAAGTGAGCAAAACTGGGGGTGTTAATTAAGAGAAAATTATTCTGGTAAATCAAAGTATAACACATATATGCCTTTCTGGCTGTTAAGTAATTAGTCTCTGAAGTCAGACTGTCTTGAGTTTTAACCCTGGCCCCATACTTAGTGGCTGCGGGTCTTTAAGGGAGTTGCTGATACTTTCTGTGCCTCTGCTGCTGCTGCTGCTAAGTCACTTCAGTCGTGTCCGACTGTGTGCGACCCCATAGCCAGCAGCCCACCAGGCTCCCCTGTCCCTGGGATTCTCCAGGCAAGAACACTGGAGTGGGTTGCCATTTCCTTCTCCAATGCATGAAAGTGAAAAGTGAAAGTGAAGTCACTTAGTCGTGTCCGACTCTTTGCGACCCCATGGACTGCAGCCCACCAGGCTCCTCTGCCCATGGGATTTTCCAGGCAAGAGTACTGGAGTGGGTTGCCATTGCCTTCTCCTTCCTGTCAAATGAGGATAATCATAGTTCCCAGTTTAGCAGGATTATGAGGATTAAATGACCTATGCACAGTCACCACTGGCAGACAACAAATGCTTCATAATTTTAATTGATGTCAACATAATCACTGAGCAGTAAGCAGATATTATGATGCTGCTCCATCCTGAGATATTTGTGCCCCCTAAAGCCAAGCACTACCAGGGCTCTTCCAAAAATGTCATTCAGGCTAAATTTCCTGTACCAATTTTGGAAACATAAACAACAAAGAGAAAAATCTTTTGCCATGGGACCATAACTGAATAAAAATGAAAAAGTAATAGCCAGTATGGTGACTGTTTGAAAGCTCACATTTGCTTTCTACTGTAATGAATTTCTTGAATGAGAGTGAATAAAAAATTGGTTAGAAATTCCACCTGAATAACTAATTGCCTTAAAAGATCAATCATCTACTGTCAGATATCAAATTGTGAGCCTAAATTATAAGACCTGTAGAAAGAACTGGCATTGTTCCAAGGCATTCGAAGTACTTTCCAGTACACTGATGTTAAAAACAAACACAAAAAAATGGTAAATTATTCATGTATCACAATAAAAAGAAAAATATAAATACAAAATATTAATTTAGAACTGAATAAAAATGAAAAAGTAATAGCCAGTATGGTGACTGTTTGAAAGCTCACATTTGCTTTCTACTGTAATGAATTTCTTGAATGAGAGTGAATAAAAAATTGGTTAGAAATTCCACCTGAATAACTAATTGCCTTAAAAGATCAATCATCTACTGTCAGATATCAAATTGTGAGCCTAAATTATAAGACCTGTAGAAAGAACTGGCATTGTTCCAAGGCATTCGAAGTACTTTCCAGTACACTGATGTTAAAAACAAACACAAAAAAATGGTAAATTATTCATGTATCACAATAAAAAGAAAAATATAAATACAAAATATTAATTTCTTTTCTTTCTTTACCTAGAAATAGCTCTACATCAAATATCAGTATATAATTTATCATCATTCCAGAAAATTATTCTGGACTAAGAAGGAAAGACCATCAAAAAATTCACCCACCAATTATCGTTCCAATGACCAAATCAGCCACATATCCATCTTGCTCATCTGCATAATTCATTTACAGTAATATAATCAAATTTGCTCACAATTATACACACACATATTTTAATGGTACTTAATCATTTAACTCAGATGACCCTTATATCTACTATTGTCGGCAAGAATCTCTTAGAAGAAATGGAGTAGCCATCATAATCAACAAAAGAATCTGAAATGCAGTACTTGGATGCAATCTCAAAAACAACAGAATGATCTCTGTTCGTTTCCAAGGCAAACCATTCAATATCACAGAAATCCAAGTCTATGCCTCGAAAAGTAACGCTGAAGAAGCTGAAGTTCAATGGTTCTATGAAGACCTACAAGACCTTTAGAACTAACACCCAAAAAAGAAGTGCATTTCATTATAGGGAACTGAAATGCAAAAGTAGGAAGTCAAGAAACACCTGGAGTAATAGGCAAATTTGACCTTGAAGTACAGAATAAAGCAGAGCAAAGGCTAATAGAGTTTTGCCAAGAAAATGCACTGGTCATAGCAAACACCCTCTTCCAACAACACAAGAGAAGACTCTACACATGGACATCACCAGATGGTCAACACCGAAATCAGATTGATTATATTCTTTGCAGCCAAAGATGGAGACGTTCTATACAGTTAACAAAAACAAGACTGGGAGCTGACTGTGGCTCAGAACATGAACTCCTTATTACCAAATTCAGACTTAAATTGAAGAAAGTAGGGAAAACCACTAGACCAGTCAGGTATGACCTAAATCAAATCCCTTATGCTTATACAGTGGAAGTGAGAAATAGATTTAAGGGACTAGATCTGATAGATAAGAGTGCCTGATGAACTATGGATAGAGGTTCATGATGTTGTACAGGAGACAGGGATCAAGACCATCCCCAAGAAAAAGAAATGCAAAAAAGCAAAATGGCTGTATGAGGAGGCCTTACAAATAGCTGTGAAAAGAAGAGAAGTGAAAAGCAAGGAGAAAAGGAAAGATATAAGCATCTGAATGCATAGTTCCAAAGAATAGCAAGGAGAGATAAGAAAGTTCAGGATTGGGAACATGTGTACACTCGAGGCTGGATTCATGTTGATGTATGGCAAAACCAATACAATATTGTAAAGTAACTAGCTTCCAATTAAAATAAATAAATTTAAATTAAAAAAATAAAAATCAGGCTAGAACAAGAAACTCTGATTAGTATTATGTGGCAGCCCAGAGGCAAGGGGAATGTGAGGGAGAATGGACACAAGAATATGGACGGCTGAGTCCCTGTGCTGTTCACCTGTTACTACCACAATCGACTGTACTCCAATACAGAATAGATTCTTACAAATGTTTTAAATAATAAAGCTCGAGAAATGAAGGATAAAACAAATTGGCTTATATTGTTAGAAGAAATACATTTTTAAAGTGATTATTATTGTTCTTTTCTTCAGCCAACGAGAGCTGTTCTCATGGAGCTTTGACATGCTCCTCTTCCAACAGCTGTATCCCAGTGCATAAGCGCTGTGATGGTTTTGCTGACTGCATGGATTTCCAACCTGATGAATCCAGCTGCTTAGGTAACTATCCACTGAAATATTCTTTGCAATATGAGTCAGTAACTTCACCTGTGCACAATAAAAATATTAAAACTTAAAATTCTAAATAACAGCAAACAGAATAATTACATTTCTGTTATTGGCTTAGTGCCAGGAAGAATGTTAATGTTATTTTGCTACATTTATAGAAATGTACAATATATAATACAATGAACTCATGCATACTCTATTTTAAAATGTTCACAAAATAAAAATCAAACAATTTTAATTTAATATCTTATATTATTAGCATTTAATAATCTCCTCTATGCAAACTGCTAGTTTCTATAATAGCCCTACATAATCTAATTTTATATAACCCCTACATAATCTAATATGTTATTAATATTTTTAATTGTGCATTTTGCTCACCTTTTCCTAAGAACTCCCTATTTGCATGATCTAGTCATGCTTAAAAGTCAATTTATGAAACTTTAGACTAGCTGTTAAAGATTTTTCTTTCTTCTGACCCCAGAATATGTATAAGAACTGATAATGTGTTTTTGTGATTATACTTTTATCAAAACTGCTTTAATAGACTCTAATTTGTTGTAGCACATTGTTAACATCTCTTCTGAGTAACTGAATTTTTATTTCATGAGGAGTATGTAAAATAAAAGATAGAGGCAATGTAAATGTCACAACTAAAAGATAATATGAGCTGGTGATAAAAGATATATTCAATCACGTTGTATAAATAAACTGGGGATATTTCATATCAAAACTAGGACAGAATATATTCTTTGTATCTTTCAAGATAGAAAAATAGTATGAGACAAGCAACAAAGGCAAGATATTTAAAATCAAATCATAGTGCAAAAATATTTTTTATGCTGCTAAAAATGAGTTCTTGCACAGCACTGAATTTTATGAGCACAAAGGGAAATCAAGAAGTGGGCAAATCTGATCTCATAAAATATGCAAAGATGAATGCTCTTTGACTTTATATCTCTACTAGGCATGCTTGTACATCAGAGCAGATATCCAAAAGGAAGTGTTCTTATCCTCTGAAGAGAGATCTTACTCTAAGAATGGTATTAATGAAATAAGTCCATTCCTTGAACTTATGAAGATATAGCACTTATGTCCAGTACTCATATTTATCTATATAAAACAGATTTTTTTTCAAGATAGTCCTATCTGAGAACAAGTATGTTGCAACATGTTGCAGTTCACTGTCTACTTTGACATATTCTGTCTTTTGAAATATGGTCAGGAGAACAGAAGACCTGTCAATCATACTGTATGATGGACAATCTGTAGATAATATTATAGTGTATATTTTTGTTGTCTGTTATTTCAGTCACTCAACAGTTCACATAGTTCATTTACAAAGTATAGGTCATATTGCCACAGCTGTTGGGTTAGAATGAAATAAAGAGCTAGTGAAACAGTTTTCATAAAAAAGATCCATATTATCTATTCTCTTATTTATATTTTTATGCCTTTTAGTTTGTTAATCAAATATGATAAAGTTAATGTTTCTGTTTTTAAGAATGCCTTTATACCTCATCCATGCTAAAATGTGTCTATGCATATTATACCTTCCACTTTTCAAACATCATATTCTCTTAAGGTCAGCATTTCACAGACTTTTATGAGCCCAGTCTTACAGCATCCAATAATTCTCCCAGTGGTCACACAACAGATGGTGAGCAGCTGGTCTCCCCTCACCTCAAGGTTTAAATCATTAACCAAAACATCACGCTCAGGCACTGCATGAGTGTTGCAGGTTAAGTATATTTCAATGAGTCCTATTTGTTCCCAAGTTACACTAAAAAAGAATATTATTTTCAAGTTTTGGTTGCTTAGGCAACAGAAAATTATTAAACAGACTATGTCTGAGTTAATTTACATTGAAAGTCTTTTTCCAGTCATTTGCAGTAGTAGAGTTAATAAAGATTATGTTAAAGTGATACTGTAATTATGATAATCATTATTTAAAGGAGAATTAGGGAAAGGCACACAAAATGTATAGTTATCAGATGAGATAGTATTAATTTAATATTTGAACAACAAGAATAATAATATAGCTTAATAAGGTTTCAGAGGTTCTGAAAACCAAACCAAAACATAACACAAAAACTTCTCATACAAGTACTTGTGAAGCTTTTTCAAGTTTCTGAAATGCAGTTAATCCCCCCTGCTGTCCCTGAGCTGAGATTTCAAGATAAAGAAGTCTCTGCCCATTAGGAATTTAGTTTGCTGCACAATTTTCTGGTGAACTCTTATAATCTATAGAGCTTCTGAAACTATATACAGTGTACTGTGTATCAGTTCAGTTCAGTCGCTCAGTCGTGTTTGACTCTTTGCGACCCCATGCATCGCAGAACACCAGGCCTCCCTGTCCATCACCAACTCCCAGAGTTCACTCAGATTCATGTCCATTGAGTCAGTGATGCCATCCAGCCATCTCATCCTCTGTCATGCCCCCAATCCCTCCCAGCATCAGTCTTTTTTTTTTACTTTTATTATTATTTTTTAAATTTTTATTTTTACTTTATTTTACTTTACAGTACCTTATTGGTTTTGGCATATATTGACATGAATCTGCCACATGTGTACATGAACTCCCAAACATGAACCCCCCTCCCTCCTCCCACCCCACAATGAGTCAACTCTTCACATGAGGTGGCCAAAGTACTGGAGTTTCAGCTTTAGCATCA
>SJYX01024547.1:206784-217211 GCA_006410675.1 Oreotragus oreotragus
CTGCCCCCAATCCCTCCCAGCATCAGTCTTTTCCAATGAGTCAACTCTTCTCATGAGGTGGCCAAATTACTGGAGTTTCAGCTTTAGCATCATTCCTTCCAAAGAAATCCCAGGGCTGATCTCCTTCAGAATGGACAGATTGGATCTCCTTGCAGTCCAGGGGACTCTCAAGAGTCTTCTCCAACACCACAGTTCAAAAGCACCAATTCTTTGGTGCTCAGCCTTCTTCACAGTCCAACTCTCACATCCATACATGACCACTGGAAAAACCATAGCCTTGACTAGACGGCTACTTTGTTTGCAAAGTAATGTCTCTGCTTTTCAATATGCTATCTAGGTTGGTCATAACTTTTCTTCCAAGGAGTAAGCGTCTTTTAATTTCATGGCTGCAGTCACCATGTGCAGTGATTTTGGAGCACAAAAAAATAAAGTCTGACACTGTTTCCACTGTTTCCCCATCTGTTTCCCATGAAGTGATGGGACCGGATGCCATGATCTTCGTTTTCTGAATGTTGAGCTTTAGGCCAGCTTTTTCACTCTCCTCTTTCACTTTCATTCTCTGTCGTCCTGTTCTCCTCCTGCCTTCAGTCTTTCCCAGCATCAGGGTCCTTTCCAATGAGTCAGTTCTTCACATCAGTTGGCCAAAGTACTGGAACTTCAGCATCAGTCCTTCCAATTTATCCTCCCAGAAGTCCTATAAAAGAAGGTCATCTTCATTTTAAACATGAAGAACTTTATATCCAACCCAACAACAATACATAAATCATTAACTAAGTCATGTATCACAGAAGGAATACCAGGACTCATGTGATTGTCAGTCTTCCCTATAGTCCAGCATAGAATACTCATCACTACTCTAGTAGTAGATAATAGTTTCCATGCAACTGAGAAGGGAACAAATATATATAAATGAAATATAAATATAAAGATATATGATTATATTAATATAAATATTATATAGAGTGAAAAGTGAAAGTGAAAGTCAGTCATGTCTCACTCTTTGTGACCCCATGGGCTATACAGTCCATGGAATTCTCCAGGCCAGAATACTGGAGTGGATCGCCAAGGAATCTTCCCAACCTAGGGATCGAACCCAGATCTCCCACATGACAGGTGGATTCTCTACCAGCTGAGCCACCAGGGAAGCCCAAATATTATATAAAGATATATAAGCATATTTTATAAATATATATGTGTAAAAATATTTTATATAAATATATATTTGTGTGTGTGCCTAATGCAGATTATTTAGATTTAAGCTTAAAAGTTACTTTGGTTTTTGTACTCATCACTTGTCCAACTTATATGTGTTTTTTGCTTACCCAAAGTCACACGTGAGAGTGAGATTGAATGTGAATCCTTTCCAGAATGGTATTTCCACATAATTAATAGTGAGTTGTATAGGCTTCCAGACACATGGTTATGATAAACAACTCAAGAGAGTACAAGGCAGTAAGTTATTTGTGTTGCTAATCCTAACATACAGCTTATGGATTTCTAGCTCCCAACTATTCATTTATCCACTAAATATTTTTTGTATCTTCATTACTATCTGGTGTCCATGTCTTTCCCCATTTCACTCTCTGCTCTCTGCTGTAAATTGTTTTGAATAAATTAAAGATGAAAATGCTTGTACTGTTTCTGCCCATTATCTTTATAAAGAACTTGGTTTTAAGGCCAAAACTTAGAAATTAACTTCTCGCAGAGATGATCTAGAAATCTTTGTTCACCCAGACACCGGGATTCACTCTTTATTGCAGCCGATGCCTGTGTTCTTTCTGCTGTGCTCCACTCTCTTGTGCAAGAAAATACATATTTAGATTCCCACAAAGTCATTCTGATGTAAAGCAAGCGTCAAAGCAAATTTTAATAACTCTAGAAAAAAATCTGCAGCTGTGTATTATATTTTGACACTGTGGAGTATCAGACGTTTCTATTTTTTTATTATTATTAAAACACAGCTCTTACTTAAGGAAGATTAAAATTGTACCTAAGACAAAAAATAATAATAAAATGGTTAATCTAACAAGGTATATATCTATTTATTCTCTATCAAATTGATAGGGTATTTTTAGTCAGACCAGCTAATTTCTTATTTATGAAGGAAATTTCACATCTGCTCTGTTCAGTCAAGTCTGCCTTCAATGCCTGGGGTCGGGGTGGGGGGCAGCTCTTTATGCTCATTTCCAGCCCTGCACTTTCCTCTTGAAGTTACACGGGAGGATTTGGGGAAGGCAAGACAGGAAATATACCCCTGGGAAAGCAAAACACTGGAAAGTTTTGAAATGAAATGTATACCAAACACATGGTATATTTCAAGTTTGTTCCCAGAATGCAACCTTTCTTCTTCCCTGTTTTCCTCTTTTCTAATGCTTCTACCAGCCCCTTCTGAACTTTCAGTGACTGACCTGACAATCTGACTCTAGACTCACAGTTTTCTTCAATGGATAATACCTACATAATGTCTCTATTTCTCCTCTTAACTTTTCTGCTGTGCCTCATGAACATCAACCTTCCTCTGCACAAGTAAATGGTTTCTCTATCTGTGTTAATATTTCACCTTTCTTCAGACCTACAAATCTGCCCACTGAATGCTTCCATTTGGATGTCCCTTAGGCACCTAAAACACAGCATCATTGTTCCCTTTAAAATCTTCCTTCCCCATAAATTCCACCACTCAAGGAATCAAGCCATCAATTAATAAGTAGCCCAGTCAGAAATTTGAATATCATCCTTGACTTTCCCAAAATGTTTCAGTCCCAATTTTTAAATATCTCATAAATTCCCACAACTCTGAATGTTCCCATTCCATCTCTTTCATTCAGGCATTCCTGGATTGTGACATACACCCAGATTTTTATGCCTTGGCCCTTCTGTTGACTGTAAACTCTGTAGCCAGAGTTATCTTTCTAAAGCATAAGCCATACCACTTCCCTTCTTAAGAGCGTAGCTTCCTAAGATAAAGTTTAAACTCACTGAGCCCAGATGATCTGGTCCCTGTGTGTCTATGACCATCTCTCATACTTTGTATTATCAACAACCCAGTCTGGTGGGACATCCCTCAGTTTCTCAAATACATCACAATCTATTCTCAGACATTTGTGTCTTTATGTTTACCTTAACACACACACACACACACACCCCTATCCAAATAAAAGCTCTTCTGGAGCTTTTCCTTATTGGTCAAATTTGATTTAGGTTCTCTCCTTGGTATCCCCATTACCCTTGTTAGATTCATTACAAAGTAGATTACTTTTAATGCCATATTTTAATTCCCTAGTAAAATTTTACATCCTCTATGAAGCTGGAAGGTCAATGAGAGCAGAGGCTATGCCTATATCATTTTTAGATCAACATTTCTTAAACACATATTATGATCCTGATGTTCTATTAACACTCTCAACAGCCCTACGAGATAGGTACTATTATTAACCCTGTTTAACAGAGAGAAACCTGAGGCACAGAGAGATTAACTACCTTGCTCTGAATCACACAGCTAATAGACTGAGCTGAGATTCCAACTCAGGTGGTCTGGCTCCAGTACCCTCAACCTTAACAGCTATGAAGCTTCCTGTATTATTTATCATTCCATATCCAGTGCCTAGCCAAGTGCCAGACATAGAATAGGGGCTCAAAGTAGATGTATTGATTACACATTAAAAGCAGTGTAGTCTTCTCAACTACTAGAGTTATGATAGCCTAATCAGAGAAGAATTGTCTCCTATAAGAAAGGAGGTGTGAAGAAGCCAAAAAGAGCAAAGAGGGGGTTGAGTAGGGAAATTGGCAAGTTTCAATGGATCAGGATCGTGTAGTGACAACACAAGGAGACACTGTAAAGGAAAGAGCTGAAATCACTAATCACTTCTTTTTTATGGGAGTATAATTGCTTTACACTGTTGTGTTAGTTTCTGCTGTATAGCAATGTGAATCAGCTATTATGCATACATACATCCCCTCCCGCTTGAGTCTCCCACCCCCATCCCCCATCCCATCCCTCTAGGTTATCACAGAGCACACTGAGCTAAAGCTCTGCTATACAGCAGCCTCCCACTAGTTACTTGTCTTACACGTTGTAGTATATTGGGGAGAGCAACACTAACCACTTCTACAGGCATGACTGCATGAAATAATTTAGCTTCTTTTTAACTTATAAACAAACCATCTTTGAAAATAAATGTTCATGCTAACCTAGATGCTAAAGCTGAAACTCCAGTACTTTGGCCACCTCATGCGAAGAGTTGACTCATTGGAAAAGACTTTGATGCTGGGAGGGACTGGGGGCAGGAGGAGAAGGGGACGACCGAGGATGAGATGGCTGGATGGCATCACGGACTCGATGGACGTGAGTCTGAGTGAACTCCGAGAGATGGTGATGAACAGGGAGGCCTGGCATGCTGCGATTCATGGGGTNGAAACTCCAGTACTTTGGCCACCTCATGCGAAGAGTTGACTCATTGGAAAAGACTTTGATGCTGGGAGGGATTGGGGGCAGGAGGAGAAGGGGACGACCGAGGATGAGATGGCTGGATGGCATCACGGACTTGATGGACGTGAGTCTGAGTGAACTCTGGGAGATGGTGATGGACAGGGAGGCCTAAGGTGCTGCGATTCATGGGGTCACAAAGAGTCGGACATGACTGAGCGACTGGACTGAACTGAACTGAACTGAACTGAACCTAGAACTCAGGAATGATACAAGCAACAAAATAAGCAGGTTCAGGGTGGTGAGGATCCATTTGAGCTGTGTTGATGTCTGTCACAAACATGGAGGGTAGGACAAGAATCTGCGTATGAGTGACATTTTATCAAAATGACAGTCACCCATGCAAAACATTTATCTGCCATGATATAGTGACTGGTGTGTGGAACTGAAGAAATGTTTCAGTAAAGAAAATATTTGAGTATAATCACAAAGATGTCATACAGACCTTCTAAATAAGTAGATTGCACCTAATCTATAAGGAAAGCAAGTCTCAGGACCAAGAGCTGGGCTTGTATAAGGAATGAACACATCCAGAGCAGTGGGGAGCATTGAACAAATGTGGGGGTACAGCAAAGTAGCCTAAACAAATTCCTTTGCTTTTAGCAAGTAGGAAGCAGTTTATTCTCCATGATTAGATTTCATGTCTTGATTAATAGTAATATGTCTTCCTTCTTCCTGGTAATGTTCATA
The DNA here is from genome assembly GCA_006410675.1 of Oreotragus oreotragus. Classification (NCBI taxonomy): domain Eukaryota; kingdom Metazoa; phylum Chordata; class Mammalia; order Artiodactyla; family Bovidae; genus Oreotragus; species Oreotragus oreotragus. The sequence continues at coordinate 211,958 of SJYX01024547.1, forward strand.
AGTAACTGTGGGTTTTGGGTTACTTCTTTTTAGAGTGTCCAAGAGGTTACTGCAGAAATGGTGGGACTTGTGTGGTGGAGAAAAATGGTCCAGTGTGTCGGTAAGAACAATTACCTTTTAAAATTTTTTTAAACATTCATTATAGTCATCTTGTTTTTCTTGAGGCTGATCTAGGAGAACATAATGAACATGTTGTTATTGAGGTGAAAACAGTGAATAATGGCAGTCTTAATATTTATCTGTTTGAGTGTGAGAAAGGAATATTTGATATTTAGGAAAATATCAATGATTTCACATGATTTTATATCTCTCAGCATTCATTTTATATTGTACGGGGTATATAGTTTTAATAATATTCATTATTTCTTGTTTTTAATTTTTATATCAGATTATAAAAAGATTTCATATAGGTATCATCCTATTTCAGATAAACTTAGTGTCTGTATTTCCTATCTCCCTTTTTATTTCATGTTCTATATTTTTCTTTTCTAACAAGACAAGAATAAAATTAATTCATAACTAAAACCTTTTTCTGGTTTATTCAATGGATGTTTATGAGTAGATAAAGTTAAGGTACAGGTAAGGAATACATTTGCATAGTTAAAGCAAAAATAATCAGAAACAGTTCTTGTGATTTCTTTTGGGAATTATTTATATTGCCTATCAAAGATGGCTTAAATTTTTGTCTCTCACCCTTTAGGGAATATCATTGAAAACAGTTTCACAAATTCTAAAGGAAATGTTGCATATTCCATTATATTTGTGTTTATGATTTTTTATTCTAACAGACCAGTGTATATATTACTTTGCATATTAGAGAAATGGTTTCCGGTTGACACTCAAGTCATAACAAAGCAGACAAAAGTATTAATATCTGGAAAAACTCATTAACAGTTGTTTAAATTCTTCTATCCTTCTGAGTCAACACTCATATTTTAGAAAAATTCATTTATCACTTTAAAAGAAAGCAAACACATCTACCAAGGAGAACAACAAAAATTTTTATGATGAAGTACTACACTATTTTAACATTGTTGAAACAGAAATATTAATGTATTTCTCAAAGTTTTTGGCTCTCGAATTCACTACATAATTTAACTCACAACATCTTAGCAAAATTATACTTTTCCCTGTATCAGTTTCCATGGAAATTAGCTTTCTACAAACTATGACTTCATGGAAATACAGGATACATATTACTAATTTCTAAAAATCTTGTGGAAGAAATTGAGAATGATGGCATAAATATTTATTGAACATCAGCTGAGTGGGTAATGTTTAGTGTCAACTGTTTACAATAAGGAGGTTCCAGTTTTTCTCTTTTCTAACCGTGATGGTTAGACAAAAGCTCCCAACTGTAGTTAGTCTCAGCTGAACAAGCAGAGTTTTGCGTTCTTGGCAACATCCTCGTGTACTTAAATAAACTTTAAAATTTGAAATCCAGATGGTGATGTTTGAAACTTGTTTCTCTCAAGTGAGGAAACTCTGATGTGGGGGGAGAAGATATGACAAGAGAATTGAGAGAGAGCTAGACTAAAGAAAGGAAATTAATGCAGCAAAATGTATTGAGTTGGCCCAAAACTTTGTTGGGATTTTTCACAAGATCTTATGGAAAAAAAACCTGCATAAAGTTTTTGGTCAATGCAATAAAAAGGAATTCACTGACTTGAAAGCCAATGAAGTATTTTATTATGTTACTTTTCATAATAAATAATACTTTTCAAATAGCTAGCTAACTGTAATTACCATCAGTATAAACAACTGGTCTGAGGGCTATCTGCTCCATAGGCATGAAAAATATGACTTTTAAATATTTTTTTCATAGTATAATATGGTAGCCTTTTCATTCAAATTTTTATTTCTTTAAATGGTGAAATGCAGAAGTGACACATATATTGTAATAAAGTTTTTTTAAAGCATAAAATAGTGTATGAAGCAAAAGTAGAAATCCCATTACCTAAGTCCTCCTCTTGAGTAGTATGTCTTATATCCACATGGCTTTCTTTTCACACACACACACAAGCACACATTTATTTCTTACAGAAATGTGAATTACACTTTACAATACACGTTGTACTGTGTGTGTGTGTTTTCTTTATAATCTCTTCATGAAATGTCATGCTGTTCTTCCACATCAGTCAACATAGATCTAGATCTACCACTTACTGTTTGTGTATTATTGGGTGAATCCATTAATCTGACTGTTTTAGCTTCTTCTTTGTTAAAATGGAGAACACGGGTGCACTCATAGAGCCTCCTAGAGCCGTTAAGAGATTTAAAGGGGTTAATATACGTAAGACATTCTGCACAAAGCCTGACACATAAGACATTATAGGAATGCTACCCATTATTATTATTGGAGAAAGCAATGGCAACCCACTCCGGTACTCTTGCCTGGAAAATCCCATGGACAGAGGACTCTGGTAGGCCGACTATGCCACTATTTTATACTGTGTAGTATATAGTTTTCAATATGTGGGCTTGTCATCATTTAATTAATCCCATTAATCCTATTACTGGNGGCAATGGCAACCCACTCCAGTACTCTTGCCTGGAAAATCCCATGAACAGAGGACTCTGGTAGGCCGATTATGCCACTATTTTATACTGTGTAGTATATAGTTTTCAATATGTGGGCTTGTCATCATTTAATTAGTCCCATTAATCCTATTACTGGTTGTCTGGTTCTTAAGTATTTTGTTTCACAGTTATCTTGCAATACCCAGCCTTTGACTTGTTCTTGTACATTTCCTTATTTTAAGCATAATGTGTCTTTCTGTAATGCCAAATAACAACGTAAATTATTTCTAATGGCACTTAGTGTCGATTCATTTCCAGTTAAATTTAGCATCCAGTTCATTTGTCACATACAGATATTCATTTTTGGATATAAGGGTAAATGAAGACAACTTTAGAATACAGTTTTAGAGTAATTCTAGGGTACTGTGGAAGGGTGTTGGCTTTATATCAAGCCCTATTCTCTCATTCCCAAGAGTGGGAATTCATTGTCATTCTCATCCAAAGAAATAAGGACAGAAGTCCAAAGCCCATCTCTCATTCAGGCCACTGTGGATACAAGAATTTCATGGTTTCCAGAAAAGCCTTTGAACTTCCTCTTGGAATCTGTGAGAAAGGGCCTTCAGGCTTAATCTACAATCCCAGAGGAAAGAAACTTTATAAGGTCATTCATATTGCTAGGAGCTTATAATTATTCACAAGAGTAGAAGCTACAAGGTGAACCATGGTTTCCCATTACTCTGGCATGTTCAATGACTTAGGAAGCAAACCATGAGCCAAAAGATTCTTCACCTGATGAGGCTTGATTATTATATTATTTCAATATACCAACATGTTTATTAGAAAAAAGAGTGAGCTATGTAATATAAATTCCAAGTTAATATAGAGGGCAGGAAAGAAGTTACAAGAAAGAAAAGAAAATCAAGTTAGCCAGGCTAAGAGAAAGAAATAGTAAACAGCATTAAATTTAAAGTACTTATACAATTACATACATATACAGAAGTCGACTATATACATAAGTAAGTAAGTAAGTAAGTAAAGTCACTCAGTCGTGTCCAACTCTTTGTGACCCCATGGACTGCAGCCCACCAAGCTCCTCAGTCCATGGGATTCTCCAAGCAAGAATACTGGAGTGGGTTGCCATTTCCTTCTCCAGGGGATCTTCCTGACCCAGGGATCGAACCCAGGTCTCCTGCATTGGAGGCAGACGCTTTAACCTCTGAGCCACCAGGGAAGACAGTTATACATATTTATTTTATTTTTTTTTATTGTATAAACATTATATGTTATATTTTTATTTCACATATATTTAATTTTAAACAAAAAGACATTTAGAAGAAGAACTGAAAAAAGGCAGGAAAAAAACGATTTGACAAATGAATACAGCGGTAACTTTACTATCAAAACCCCACAAAATTATAGTATAAGCACTTTTTTAAAAGGTTATATTGCTAAATTAAAATGATACACTCTAAAAGCTACAACAGACAAAAATCCCTATGAGACAAACGACCTAGTAACAAAATACAGAAAGCAGCAGTTTCTAGATACCCAAAAGAAAAAAAAAAAGTATGACAAAAGAAAATAAACACCTTTTTGGAAATTTTGAATACCATTTCTAGGAAGCCCTTAGGTTAGAAATGCATTTTAACCTGGAATTTTAAAAGACATTAAAAATGATAATTTCTCTTTTCTCATCTCTCCGTGGCAGTACGTGAGAGTGAAGTACCATTTTTCTTTAGCTGGTTTCTGAGATATCACTGGCCATCACTCTCACTTTGCTTTACTAGTTGCTTCTCCTTCTTGTAATATTGGAGTCCTCCAATACTCAGGGCTCCAATACTCAGAAGACTTTCAAGTCTTCTCTTTTCTGCCTACTTTCACTTACCATATGATCTCATCTAAGCTTGGGTTAATTTATTGACTTTGAATAGTGTATTAGCAGTTCAAACCTATCCTACAAAATTCCACATTCTTAAATTCAGCTGCCAAGAAGACATCAGACATCATCTGGATATCTAGTAGGCATCTCAAATATAACATGTCCAAAAAGATCTTTTGCCTCAACGGGGCATCTTCTCTTTCTCCATGCTTTGCACACACTGTTACCTCTGCCTCAAGTTTTCTTTTTCTGCCTTATTTTCCCAAAGGATGCTTTTTAATACTTAAGATCCAATATGAGTGGCCTTTTCTTTGCATATCCTTTCCCATACCAACCAAGTGAAATGACTCAGTGTTCCTTCTATGCTCCTCTATTGACTCTATAAGTATGTTATCTTACAAGTCTTTGTTTTACTTCATTACCTATTTAAAACCTATCCATCCTATTAAGAAATACATTTCCAATGCAATTTTTTTTGTATTTATTTTTTTACATGAACTCCCAAACATGAACCCCCCTCCCACCTCCCACCCCACATCATCCCTCCAGATCATCCCCATACACCAGCCCCAAGCATCCTGCATCCTGCATTGAACATAGACTGGCAATTCATTTCTTACATGATAGTATACATATTTCAATGCTATTCTCCCAAATCATCCCACCCTCTCCCTCTCCCTCTCCCTCTCCCTCAGAGTCCAAAAGTCCGCTCTACACATCTGTGTCTCTTTTGCTGTCTTGCATACAGAGTCCTCATTACTATCCTTCCAAAGCAATCTACAGATTCAGTGCAATCCCTATCAAGCTACGAGCGGTATTTTTCACAGAACTAGAAAAAATAATTTCAAGATTTGT
>SJYX01024548.1:0-165430 GCA_006410675.1 Oreotragus oreotragus
CTGGCGTGCTGCGATTCATGGGGTCGCAAAGAGTTGGACATGACTGAGTGACTGAACTGAACTGAACTGTATAATAATGAGAGATTTAAAACACTTTTGTCAGAAACTGGTTAAGCAAAATAGATAAAAAAAATTTTTTTTAAGTACAAAGATGTGACAGGTATATGATCTAAATGAGATGGAAGGGAAATAATCTCTAACTCCAAATTCTTAATGACAAAGAGACATTTATAATAATGAGAGATTTAAAACACTTTTGTCAGAAACTGGTTAAGCAAAATAGATAAAAAAAATTTTTTTTAAGTACAAAGATGTGACAGGTATATGATCTAAATGAGATGGAAGGGAAATAATCTCTAACTCCAAATTCTTAATGACAAAGAGACATTTTTTTAATCCAAAGGTGATTTTCATTTATTTTATTTTTCAAATTCCTAAGGAAGAAAAAATTTGAATGTACATGCTACATTAAATAGAGAAATTCTAATAACAAAGTAAGTCCAGAAATGCAAAAGCACAGAAAAATTCCACCCTTTGATGGCTACCAGAAGTTTTAATTTGGCCTATAGTGTCACATTGATGACAGTGAAGTGAAGTGAAGTGAAGTGAAGTGAAGTGGCTCAGTCGTGTCCTACCCTTTGCGACCCCATGGACTGTAGCCTACTAGGCTCTTCCCTCCATGGGATTCTCCAGGCAAGAGTACTGGAGTGGGTTGCCATTTCCTTCTCCAGGGGATCTTCCCGGCCCAGGAATCGAACCGGGGTCTCCAGCATTCCAGGCAGATGCTTTAACCCAGTACCCAGTCTGAAAGGATCAGGTTCTATGACAGTATCAGAACAATGGTTTGACAACAGTAGTTTTTCTGTCAGCATTTGTAATGTTACCATATACTTGCATATCATAAATATGTATATATAATTATATAACATGATAATGTAATATTATAATTTATAACATAATGCCTATAATCTCAGGAGATTGGTACCTTTGGGAATAGAAGACTAAATCCATGAGGACTTCCCTGTCAGTCTAGTGGTTAAGACTGCACTTTCAGTACAAGGGGCACAGGTTTGATCTCTGGTCAGGAAACTAAGATTCTACATGTTGGCCAACAAAAGAGAAAAAAATACCCTTATTCTGTATAGAATACCTTTCTTTCTATGCCTTTCAGGACTGAGTTATTACATCATTGAAATCACCCTTTGGAGCTCACATTTTAAAAGTTTAAAGTTTTGAGATGTGTATGACATAAAAATAAGCATGTCATATTCTGTCTCTTATACACATCTAGATGTGTATAAGAGACAGCCCTTATTCTGTATAGAATACCTTTCTTTCTATGCCTTTCAGGACTGAGTTATTACATCATTGAAATCACCCTTTGGAGCTCACATTTTAAAAGTTTAAAGTTTTGAGATGTGTATGACATAAAAATAAGCATGTCATATTAACAGAGTTAGATAAATTTTGTCCCTCAGAGTTCCCCTTGGGTAGGTGTTCACTTGTAACACAAACACTATTCAAGATACTGTGTTTCATCAATTTTAAGAGGTACAGTTTTCCCTATTTTAACATCTCTGGAATTGAAATGAGTCTTAACAGTTGATGGTATCTTACAATCCCTTTTGGCTCGGTGGCAGTTGTGAATGTCATAGTTGTTTCCATATGCACATGCAATATCAGCACATTTAGAATCAAAACCTGCATAATGGGTGGCTTCAGTGAAAATGCCAGAGGAAATAGGCAATCACCTGAAACTCCTAGAAACCAGTGGTTGTGGGGAGTCAATGGAGAAGATAGTTAATCAAGTTTAGTTATTGATTATGCTGAAGTGGGAGACAAAAGGAAGCTAGTCTACATACTGGCAAAGCTGGCTTGAAAGCAGAGTAAAAATGGCTTTTAGTTCTCTTGTGAGTTCTTTTAAGAATTGCTGCAGCAACAATGCTCCTGGTGGCACAGAAGACCTCAAGAAATTTGAGTTGAAAATTGTATTCTGAATATTTTTCTTAATGTATGCACATTTGATTAAATCTGTGCCTACACTGAAAGGAGCTCTTTCAAAAAGTGTGAAAATTTTTAAATGATAAGAAATTGTGACAGGTTGGTATATATTTTTTCCTTTTTACTGGTACATAAAGTAATGGGTTTGATGAAATATTTTTTTTTTNTTGCCTTTTCCAGGGGGATCTTCGCAACCCAGGAATCTTCTTGACCCGGGGATCGAACCCAGGACCTACTACACTGAAGGCACATTCTCTACTGTCTGAGCCACCTCCCTATTGCAACCCTATTCTAGAAATTAACCCCATTTTACAGATAAGTGAGGGCTCCCCAGGTGGCGCTAGTGGTAAAAAAAACCCACTTGACAATGCAGGAGACTTAAGAAACTTGGATTCCATCTCTGGGTCTGGAAGATTATCTGGAGGAGGTCATGGTAGCCCACTCCAGTATTATTGCCTGGAGAATCCCATGGACAGAGGAGCCTGATGGGCTATAGTCCACAGGGTTGCAAAGAGCTGGACATGACTGAAGCAACTTAACACACACAGATAAGTGAAATGAAACAGAGTTCATAAATTGTTCCAGAACATTCAGTTAGTGAATAGCAGAACCAGGACTTGAACCACCTCACTTTACTGTCTCTGAAACATAGTAGAATAATAATGATATACTGTTTTTCATCAAAGGTATCAAATATCAGTAAATTTAATTTGTGTTAATTTGTCTTAAATAAACAATACATTTATGCCTTTTCCAGGGGGATCTTCGCAACCCAGGAATCTTCTTGACCCGGGGATCGAACCCAGGACCTACTGCATTGAAGGCACATTCTCTACTGTCTGAGCCACCTCCCTATTACAACCCCATTCTAGAAATTATTAACCCCATTTTACAGATAAGTGAGGGCTCCCCAGGTGGCGCTAGTGGTAAAAAAAAAACCCACCTGACAATGCAGGAGACTTAAGAAACTTGGATTCCATCTCTGGGTCTGGAACATTATCTGGAGGAGGTCATGGTAGCCCACTCCAGTATTATTGCCTGGAGAATCCCATGGACAGAGGAGCCTGATGGGCTATAGTCCACAGGGTTGCAAAGAGCTGGACATGACTGAAGCAACTTAACACACACAGATAAGTGAAATGAAACAGAGTTCATAAATTGTTCCAGAACATTCAGTTAGTGAATAGCAGAACCAGGACTTGAACCACCTCACTTTACTGTCTCTGAAACATAGTAGAATAATAATGATATACTGTTTTTCATCAAAGGTATCAAATATCAGTAAATTTAATTTGTGTTAATTTGTCTTAAATAAACAATACATTTATTGACTCATCAAATATTTTGACACATCATTTATCTCTTGTGAAAGGTTAGCAAAAACCCTTAAATACCAAACCATTGTATGAGGTGAGCAACTGAAGCTCACCTAAGGTCCAAGGGGATGGGACAAATCTGACAATAAAAGTTTGAGAATCTGGTCCCAAACTTCCCATAGGAAGCGAAACTGAATGTTGGAAATCAGATATAAAAATATGAAAACTGTCTCTGCATGTTATTAATAGTGGCTGCAGACAATAATTCCTGTTAAACAGAGAAGACAAAGGAATGAAAACCTTGTGATGTTGGAGCTGCCATGAGAATCCAGTGAGTTAATTTATTTACATCTGTGAAGTGCTTAGAACAGTTCCAGTGATAGAGCCCATGTTCAATGATATCACCTATTATTACCATCTTTTGGGGCACTAAATTTCATCCATCTCTTTTTGTAAACAGAACCTTTCATTATTGGGGGCACTAGAACAAATTGTTTCCTTTTGCCTACTCTAATAACCTACAGTCATGAAAAATCAAGCAACGGTAAGTGAAGTTTTGCTGTAAGAAAATGAGTGTCTAAGAGGCCTAGTCAAAGACTTGCCATAGAAAATGGACCATTATCTCAGTTCAGTTCAGTGCAGTTCAGTTCAGTCGCTCAGTCATGTCCGACTCTTTGTGACCCCATGAATCGCAGCACGCCAGGCCTCCCTGTTCATCACCATCTCCCGGAGTTCACTCAGACTCACCTCCATTGAGTCGGTGATGCCATCCAGCCATCTCATCCTCGGTCGTCCCCTTCTCCTCCTGCCCCCAATCCCTCCAAGCATCAGAGTCTTTTCCAATGAGTCAACTCTTCTCATGAGGTGGCCAAAGTACTGGAGTTTCAGCTTTAGCATCATTCCTTCCAAAGAAATCCCAGGGTTGATCTCATTCAGCATGGACTGGTTGGATCTCCTTGCCATCCAAGGGACCCTCAAGAGTCTTCTCCAACACCACAGTTCAAAAGCATCAATTCTTCGGGGCTCAGCCTTCTTCACAGTACAACTCTCACATCCATACATGACTACTGGAAAAACCATAGCCTTGACTAGACGGACCTTAGTCGGCAAAATAATGTCTCTGCTTTCGAATATGCTATCTAGGTTGGTCATAACTTTTCTTCCAAGGAGTGAGCGTCTTGTAATTTCATGGCTGCAGTCACCATCTGTAGTACAATTATCTCAGGAGAGAGGCATTTGCTGTAATGGGTAGAAAATTTGCACTTAAAACAACCTTGAGATCTTCATTTAAAAAGGATTTTTAGAAGGCTTAAATCAAGACAGACAAGAAAATAAAAAGGGAAGATGACTCAACAAAATTTAGAAAACAAGAAAACAAGTTAGCCAGAGTTCGTGAGTAGGGGTGGGTAGGCTAGGAGACAAGGAAAACTGAGAAGCAACCTGTTTCTCACAACAGAATGCCAGAAAGCAAAAGAATTTGGAGGGCCAGTTCTTACAAAAAGTGATGGTGCAATTCTTACAAAAAGTGATGATGCCTAAAAGTGAGGTTATTTGAAAGTCAGTCTCTGAAGTACTTGACTTTTTAAAATATATTTAGAACAGGATGTATACCTATGTCTGAGAATTTGGGGATGAATATAGAATTCTAATTACATGCAACGATGAGAAAATACCTTCAAGCAGAATCAAAAAAAGCAAAAGAAAAGCAATAATGAATACTAATACTGATATTATAAACAGATACAACTCTACTGAAGGGTAAAGTATAGAAATTTTATATATAGGGCAGGAGGTGAGAAAGAGGGTTAATTCCTCACTTTCCACAGTAGGAAGTCAATAGATAGTACCTAAAATGGAAAAAAAAAAAGACACAGTCCAATAAACATGTTATTTTGAAACGTAAAAGTAGGTACCACAGAAACAGATAAAGGAGCAGAAAATACCTCTGGGGAATGAAGATCAGCTTGGGGACAAAAGGGGAGGATACAGCTACATTATATTTTAAGCCTTGGAGAACATGTGACTTATCTAAAATCTTAAGTGTGTTTATTTTTCATAGACATAAGTGAAAGTGAAAATATTAGTTGCTCAGTCATGTCTGACTCTTTGTGACACCATGGACTGTAGCCCGCTAGGCTTCTCTGTCCATGGGACTCTCTAGGCAAGGATACATGAGTGGGTTGCCATTCCATTCTCTGGGGGATCTTCCTGACCCAGAGATCAAACTTGGGCCTCCTGCATTGCAGGGGGATTCTTTAGCATCTGAGCCACCAGGGAAACCTTATATAAAATTACATTAAAAGGTAGAAGTGATATCCATGTAGTTCATGAGTAGAAATGAAAATCCTCGAAGTTAACACAGGTGTGACCAAGTACCCAAATTAAGTTAAAGTAAATAAGGCTTTTCAGTGGGAGGGTACATTGGGGAAGGCAGGCATCTGTCAGAGACGAGGTAGGAGAAAAAGTGAGGGGATTAAACAAAGGCATTTAACACACTTCTGCTTCCTTAATGGTTTGTGCTTAAACTAGTTTTAACATACTCTCAGCTTTTGACAACCAGCCTGCTGGTATCAGAGAATGCAATAAAGTAGTCTAGTTCAATGAATCTGGGCATATATCACTTTAAATCCCTTGGCATGTTGAGTTGGTCACAGCTTCTGCAGTTGCTGTTTCCTGTAAAATTATGACAGTGGTATATGGAGATATATTTTCAACCATGCTCAAGAGTAAAAATTTTATTGTTTTCGAAGATATAATCAGAGCTTTGGAAGGGACATTAAAGGTCAATGTGAGCCCAAGGAGTTTTCCCTGGAGAAGGAAATGGCAACCCACTCCCATATACTTGCCTGGAAAATCCCATGGACAGACAAGCCTGGCAGGCTACAGTCCATGGCGTGGCAAAGAGTCGGACACGACTGAGCGACTATCATTCATACTCACTCTTCCAGGAAGGCTTCCAGACTCTTCCATGAGTTGTCCAGACTATTTTCCAGCATCAGGGTCTTTTCCAATTAGTTGACTCTTTGTATAAGTATTGGAGCTTCAGCTTTAGCATCAGTCCTCCCAATGAATATCCAGAGTTGATTTCCTTTAGGATTGACTGGTTTGAACTCCTTGCTGTCCAAGGGGCTTTCAAGAGTCTTTTCCAATACCACAGTTCAGAAGCATCAATTCTTTGGCACACAGTCTTCTTTATGGTTCAGCTCTCACATCCATAAAAGACTACTGGAAAAACCATAGCCTCAAATATATGAACTTTAGTCAGGAAAGTGATATCTCTGCTTTTTAATATGCTGTCTAGGTTTGTCTTAGCTTCTTCCAAGGAGCAAGAGTCTTTTAACTTCAGGGCTTCAGTCCTGTCTACAGTGTTTTTGAAACCCAGGAAAATAAAATCTGTCAGTGATTCTACCCTTTTCCCCTTCTGTTTGTCATGAGGTGATGGGATCAGAAGCCATGATCTTAAGTTTTATGAATGTTGAGTTTCAAGCCAAGTTTTTTACTCTTTCAATTTCATCAACAGGCTCTTTAGTTCCTATTCACTTTCTGCCATGAAAGTGAAAGTGAAGTCACTCAGTCGCTCAGTCGTGTCTGACTCTTCCGTAGCCTACCAGACTCTTCTGTCCATGGGATTTTCCAGGCAAGAATACTGGAGTGGGTTGCCATTTCCTTCTCCAGGAGCTCTTCCCAACCCAGGGATTGAACCCGGGTCTCCTTTACTGTAGGCAGACACTTTACCATCTGAGCCACCAGGGAGGTCCCACTTTCTGCCATAAGGGTGGCATAATCTGCATGTCTGAGGTTGTTGACATTTCTCCCACTAATCTTGATTCCAGCATGGATTCAGTCAGTCCAGCATTTCATATGATGTACTCTGCATACATTAAATAATCAAGGTGACGATATACAGTCTTGTTGAACTCCTTTCCCAATTATGAACAAGTCTATTGTTCCATGTCTAGTTCTAACAGTTGCTTCTTGACCCAAATACTGTTTTATCAGGAGGCAGGTCAGGTGGTCTGGTATTCTCATCTCTTTAAGAATTTTCCACAGTTTGTTATGATCCACACAGTCAAAGGCTTTAGCATAGTCAGTGCAGCAGAAGTAGATATTTTTTTTCGTAGAATTCCTTTGCTTTCTCTATGGTCCATCAAATATTGACAATTTTATCTCTGGTTCCATTGCTTTTTCTAAATCTAGTTTGTACATCTGGAATTTCTTCTGTTAAAGCCTAGCTTGAAGAATTTTGAACATAATATTGCTAACATGTTATATGAGGACAATTGTACAGTAGTCTGTACATTCTTTGGCATACCCCTTTTTTGAGATTGGAATGAAAACTGACCTTTGCCAGTCCTGTGGCCCTTGCTGAGTTTTCCAAATTTGCTGACATACTGATTGTAGCACTTAAGAGAATCATCATTTAGGATCTGAAATAGCTCAGTTGGAATTCCATCATCTCCACTAGCTTTGTTCATAGTAATGCTTCCTAAGGTCCACTTGACTTCACAGTCCAGGATGTCTGGCTCTATAGTGACCACACCATTGTGATTCTCCCGGTCATTAAGATTTTTTTGTAGAGTTCTTCTATGTATTCTTGACATTTACTCTTAATATCTTTGGTCCTTACCATTTAATTTCTGTCCTTTATCATGCCCATCCCTGCATGAAATGTTCCCTTTATATCTCCAGTTTTCTTGAAAAGATTTCTAGTCTGTCTTTCTCTGTTTCCCTCTATTTCTTTGCATTGCTTACTTAAGAAGGCCTTCTTATCTTTCCTAGCTCTTCTCTGGAACTTGTCATTCATTTGAGCATATCTTTCCCTTTCTCCTTTGCTTTTCACTTCCTGTCTTTCCTGAAGTAGTTGTAAAGCCTCCTCAGACAATTGCTGTGCCTTCTTGTATCTCTTTTGCAGGCATAGTTTTGGAGTCCACCTCCTATACAATGCTAAGAACCTCTGTTGATAGTTCTTCAGGCACTCTTTCTATATCTAACCCCTTGAATGTCTATTTGATACCCCACTGTATAAGGGATTTGAATTAGGTTGTACCTGAATGGCCTAATGGTTTTCCTTACTTTCTTAAATTTAAGCCTGAAATTTGAAATAAGGAGCTAATGATCTGAGCCATAGTCAGCTCTAGGGCTTGTTTTTGCTAACTGTATAGAGCTTCTCCATCTTTGCCTGCAAAGAATATAATCAATCTGATTTCAGTATTGACCATCTAGTGATGTCCGTATATAGAGGTGTCTGCTGTGTTGTTTGAAAAGGGTGTTTGTTATGACTAGTGTGTTTGTGTATATATACTTCTTATTTACAGTATGCTGCTTGTGTGCTAATAATGACGTCTAACAATGGGGCTTTTAATCATATGTATGAACATAAAGTGTTAAAACTCCAAAATCCAAAATTTTCAAATTTTCTTTTCTTTTTTTACCATGCTGTTTTTCAGTTACTAGGTCATGTCCAACTCTGCAACCCCATGGACTGTAGCATGCCAGGCTCCCTTGTCCTTCGCTATCTCCCAGAGTTTGCTCAAATTCATGTCCATTGTGTCAGTGATGCCATCCAACCATCTCATACTCTGCTATCCACTTTTCCTTTTTCCTTCAATCATTTCCAGCATCAGGGTCTTTTCCATAGAGTCATCTCTTTGCATGAGGTGGCCAAAGTATTGGAGGTTCAGCTTCAACATCACTTTTCAATGAATATTCAGTGCTGATTCTTTTTTTTTTTTTTTTAAGAATTGACTGGTTTGATATCCTTGCAGTCCAAGGGACTCTCAAGAGTCTTCTCTAGCACCACGACTCAAAAGCATTTATTCCTCAATGCTTAGCCGTGTGGTGCAACTCTCACATCTGTACATGACTACCGGAAAAACCATAGCTCTGACTATATGAACCTTTGTTAGCAAAGTGATGCCTCTTTGGTTTTTACCACAATCAATATTTTATTGCATTTTTCTTATTGTGCTTTAATTACTTATGATGACTTTATTTCCCCCCAAAGTTTGCAACTTAGCATTCTTACTACCTGTAATGAAATCTGTTTTAAATTTATATTAAAAAGGTCCAGTAAGACATTTGGAATAATGTGTATTGAAGTAATAATTATAAGTTCTTAATATTGCTCAGTGCATGGTAAATGTTATATATGCATGGATTAAACCAAGATATTTCCTAATCTTTTTATTTTATATGAGTGAACTCCGGGAGGTGGTGATGAACAGGGAGGCCTGGCGTGCTGAGATTCGTGGGGTCGCAAAGAATCAGACATGACTGAGCGAACTGAACTGAACTGAGGTACTATTTTTAGTGGGAATATACTAGTAACTGCTCATATTGGTTACCTTCTGGTCAGGGCCCAGGGAAAAGAGAGTGAAGGAAAGAATTCAAATTTCATTTTATTCTTTAATGAATAGTGTGAATTTTTAATATGACATATATTACTTAAATTTAAACTACATAAAAGAAACATCAAGCAAATCCCAGAAACATTGCTTTTCTTAAGAAGCTTGTATTTGGGGTGTTAATTATGAGCAAAGTCTTATTTTCATATCCTTGTTTTAATTAGATTTTTCTGCTTGTTTACCTGGATATATTTTTCTTAATTGGGAAAATTTTTCTAAAGCCATGCTCCACGTGATTAATTTTTTTAAACTTTGCTTTAATCATATTCAAATCTTTTATCTTGCATTCTTGGATTTCTTCTTCACTTTGGAGAACTTTTCTTCATTGTTTCCTATTGAATAGTTGATCAATGCTTACTTTCCCTTTTCTCTTATTTTCCCTTTAGGGTCATGAACATTTTATAGTTTAGAATACTATTTTAAGTCCACTAGAACTGTCACTTTCCCCCTCAAGGTTCTCATTTCTTTCTTCTTTCTGCTGTGTTCTGGATGAGCTATTCAATTGTGTACCACCCACAAGTGAAGTATTGTGTGAGAATATATGATCTCTCAGTTGGTGCAAATGTAGATTAATTCAATGTTGTTTTTCTTCTTCTTCTTTTCTCTTTTAATACAGTTCTCTCTTTTATTTTGTCTTTTTGATAGTGAATTCACTTAATATGTCTCTGTTCTAATTCTAGAGGCCATACTTTATTGCATATGTCTGATGACAATAGAGATCCAAAAATATTCCACTGTTTTATATAGAACACTCTCTCCCCCAACAAAAGAAATAAGTACATATTCCTCTGTTCAGGTAATTGTCATTTCTTTTGTAATAATTTGTAAAGACCAGGGAGGATACTTTATAATTATTCAAAATTAAGTCATATGTTCTGGTTGAGTTTTACAAATATCTATATTTTTAATTCCATTTATTTGTATCTCCCTCTCCCAATTATGCACCTGGATGCTCACAGACTATTTGTTCTAGAAAAAATATGCTTAGCTCATAGACTAACTCCTTGAATTTCTGTTAATTTACTCTGTTCTCCTGGGCAGAGTCTTTTTGGATGTCAGCATTCTTTATTTTTGTGACAGTAACATAGCCAGAATCTAACTCTTCTTTGTTTGTGGTAAAGAACATTGAAGACTACAGCTCTCAGCATTTATTATTTAGAACATTCTTTGTGTTTCTAAGCTTTTCCTAAATGACTTTTTTCCAGATAATGGCGTTTTCAAACCAGGGCTAACTAACCTTTTACTAGTATACTCTTAGATCCCATTATGGAATTTTTATTTTGATAGTTTTCATATATCATCTATTTGGCCTTAGTTTTGCTAAAATATGCTTTTATCAGTAGGAAAAAATATGGTGTTTACTCATATATCATAAATATATAATGCTCTCTTCATCTGAGCTGTGGTCAGGCACAGCATGTTGACATCAGCATTGTTGTTATATCTTGTGTGCTTCTCTGGTTTGGGAAATCTGCTTATGGAAATGAAGAATGGAATCTTTGTACAGCTGTTGTTGGGATGTAAAATGATACAACCAGTACTGAAAACAGTACGGAGTTTCCTTAAAAAATGAAAAACAGAGTTACTATATGATCCAGCAATTCCACTTCTGGGCATATACCTAAAGGAATTGAAATCAGGATCTCAAAGAGATAATCTGCTATCTCAAGTTCATTGTATCACAATAATAGATAGAGGAGATAAGGTATAAATCAATCTAAATGTTCATTAATGGAAAAATGAAGGAAAACTGTGATATACACATGCAAGGAAATATTAATCAACCTTAAAAAAGTGAAAGAAATCTTGCCAAATGTGACAATGTGAACAAACTTGGGAGGCAGTATGCTAAGTGAAATAAGCCAGTCACAGAAAGACAAGTACTGCATAATTCCAGTTATATGAGTATCTGAAATAATCAAACTCAAAGAACCCAAGAAGAAAATGACATTTGTGAGGGGGAAATGGGAAGTTTTTCCATGGCTTAAATTTTTGGTTATATAAGATGAAAAAGGGATCTATATTTGGTTATATAAGATGCAAAAGAGATCAGTATCTATATTTAACAATACCTTATTGTGCACTTAAAATTTTTTAATAGGGTAAATCTCATATTAAGTGTCCTTACCACATGGATAAGGGGAAGTGTGAGTAAAATTTTGAAAGTAATGGATATGTTTGTTACCTTTACTGTGGAAATATGTTCATGGTTGTATGCATATGTCCAAACTTACCAAATTACATATGTTAAATGAGTAGTTTTGTACATCAACTATAACTCAATAAAGGTGTTTAAAAATAAAAATGACATTGGAACAGACAATATAATAGAGATACATGAAATGTATAAAATAAGATAAATGCCATTATTTTTGAAGTATAATTTTAAATACTGAAGATTTTTTGCTGGAGACATAGAATAGTCTGTATCAGTTCACAAAAGAAATTAATCAGATGAGAGGTGATTCTCATGCTTAAATATAGAGAGAGGAAATAATTAGGATGCCTGGGATTTCTTTCAAAACAGTTTGAAGTATGGGGAGTATCTTTGGATAGAGCTAGGGATCTGAGGATTGGGAGAGGCTGGGGTGGTAACCTGGGGAATAATTTGGTTCTATTTGCAATTCAAACTGGCTGGGGATTCACTGTATGATCAACTGTACTTTTCTATGTGACTGAAACATTCCACTTTAAAAAGCTTAAAATACAAATTTAAAAGTACAGCTCTTAAATTTTTGAGAAACTGGAATTGAGTTTCTAAGTAAAAACAAACACATTGCTTCTCTTTTAGTGATGGATGGTAATGTTACTTTAAACTCCATCAAACATCACAGATATTATTTTACTCTTTTTCAAATACTCTATGTTTTCCAGGTACAAAGCTCCCAAAACTGTGGAGTCACAAGACATAAATCTACTAAGATTTTGTAATATCAGAATAAGTATAGAAAGATTTACTAGAAAGCTAGGTGTGGAGTAGGTGAGATTTTATAGGGATAATGGGAGTGGTATGCTATGATCAGACAAGCTGGCTTAGAAGATGATCCGCTAGTGTGCCTTGAAATGTATTCTACGGAGGTGTGTTTAGAACACATCACATTTACTGGTGCATCTTCTTCCCAAGACTCCAGTGGCCATGTACTGTTATGACTGCTATTTTGTATCTGAGGACACAAAGACAANGACATGACTGAGCGAACTGAACTGAACTGAGGTACTATTTTTAGTGGGAATATACTAGTAACTGCTCATATTGGTTACCTTCTGGTCAGGGCCCAGGGAAAAGAGAGTGAAGGAAAGAATTCAAATTTCATTTTATTCTTTAATGAATAGTGTGAATTTTTAATATGACATATATTACTTAAATTTAAACTACATAAAAGAAACATCAAGCAAATCCCAGAAACATTGCTTTTCTTAAGAAGCTTGTATTTGGGGTGTTAATTATGAGCAAAGTCTTATTTTCATATCCTTGTTTTAATTAGATTTTTCTGCTTGTTTACCTGGATATATTTTTCTTAATTGGGAAAATTTTTCTAAAGCCATGCTCCACGTGATTAATTTTTTTAAACTTTGCTTTAATCATATTCAAATCTTTTATCTTGCATTCTTGGATTTCTTCTTCACTTTGGAGAACTTTTCTTCATTGTTTCCTATTGAATAGTTGATCAATGCTTACTTTCCCTTTTCTCTTATTTTCCCTTTAGGGTCACGAACATTTTATAGTTTAGAATACTATTTTAAGTCCACTAGAACTGTCACTTTCCCCCTCAAGGTTCTCATTTCTTTCTTCTTTCTGCTGTGTTCTGGATGAGCTATTCAATTGTGTACCACCCACAAGTGAAGTATTGTGTGAGAATATATGATCTCTCAGTTGGTGCAAATGTAGATTAATTCAATGTTGTTTTTCTTCTTCTTCTTTTCTCTTTTAATACAGTTCTCTCTTTTATTTTGTCTTTTTGATAGTGAATTCACTTAATATGTCTCTGTTCTAATTCTAGAGGCCATACTTTATTGCATATGTCTGATGACAATAGAGATCCAAAAATATTCCACTGTTTTATATAGAACACTCTCTCCCCCAACAAAAGAAATAAGTACATATTCCTCTGTTCAGGTAATTGTCATTTCTTTTGTAATAATTTGTAAAGACCAGGGAGGATACTTTATAATTATTCAAAATTAAGTCATATGTTCTGGTTGAGTTTTACAAATATCTATATTTTTAATTCCATTTATTTGTATCTCCCTCTCCCAATTATGCACCTGGATGCTCACAGACTATTTGTTCTAGAAAAAATATGCTTAGCTCATAGACTAACTCCTTGAATTTCTGTTAATTTACTCTGTTCTCCTGGGCAGAGTCTTTTTGGATGTCAGCATTCTTTATTTTTGTGACAGTAACATAGCCAGAATCTAACTCTTCTTTGTTTGTGGTAAAGAACATTGAAGACTACAGCTCTCAGCATTTATTATTTAGAACATTCTTTGTGTTTCTAAGCTTTTCCTAAATGACTTTTTTCCAGATAATGGCGTTTTCAAACCAGGGCTAACTAACCTTTTACTAGTATACTCTTAGATCCCATTATGGAATTTTTATTTTGATAGTTTTCATATATCATCTATTTGGCCTTAGTTTTGCTAAAATATGCTTTTATCAGTAGGAAAAAATATGGTGTTTACTCATATATCATAAATATATAATGCTCTCTTCATCTGAGCTGTGGTCAGGCACAGCATGTTGACATCAGCATTGTTGTTATATCTTGTGTGCTTCTCTGGTTTGGGAAATCTGCTTATGGAAATGAAGAATGGAATCTTTGTACAGCTGTTGTTGGGATGTAAAATGATACAACCAGTACTGAAAACAGTACGGAGTTTCCTTAAAAAATGAAAAACAGAGTTACTATATGATCCAGCAATTCCACTTCTGGGCATATACCTAAAGGAATTGAAATCAGGATCTCAAAGAGATAATCTGCTATCTCAAGTTCATTGTATCACAATAATAGATAGAGGAGATAAGGTATAAATCAATCTAAATGTTCATTAATGGAAAAATGAAGGAAAACTGTGATATACACATGCAAGGAAATATTAATCAACCTTAAAAAAGTGAAAGAAATCTTGCCAAATGTGACAATGTGAACAAACTTGGGAGGCAGTATGCTAAGTGAAATAAGCCAGTCACAGAAAGACAAGTACTGCATAATTCCAGTTATATGAGTATCTGAAATAATCAAACTCAAAGAACCCAAGAAGAAAATGACATTTGTGAGGGGGAAATGGGAAGTTTTTCCATGGCTTAAATTTTTGGTTATATAAGATGAAAAAGGGATCTATATTTGGTTATATAAGATGCAAAAGAGATCAGTATCTATATTTAACAATACCTTATTGTGCACTTAAAATTTTTTAATAGGGTAAATCTCATATTAAGTGTCCTTACCACATGGATAAGGGGAAGTGTGAGTAAAATTTTGAAAGTAATGGATATGTTTGTTACCTTTACTGTGGAAATATGTTCATGGTTGTATGCATATGTCCAAACTTACCAAATTACATATGTTAAATGAGTAGTTTTGTACATCAACTATAACTCAATAAAGGTGTTTAAAAATAAAAATGACATTGGAACAGACAATATAATAGAGATACATGAAATGTATAAAATAAGATAAATGCCATTATTTTTGAAGTATAATTTTAAATACTGAAGATTTTTTGCTGGAGACATAGAATAGTCTGTATCAGTTCACAAAAGAAATTAATCAGATGAAAGGTGATTCTCATGCTTAAATATATAGAGAGGAAATAATTAGGATGCCTGGGATTTCTTTCAAAACAGTTTGAAGTATGGGGAGTATCTTTGGATAGAGCTAGGGATCTGAGGATTGGGAGAGGCTGGGGTGGTAACCTGGGGAATAATTTGGCTCTATTTGCAATTCAAACTGGCTGGGGATTCACTGTATGATCAACTGTACTTTTCTATGTGACTGAAACATTCCACTTTAAAAAGCTTAAAATACAAATTTAAAAGTACAGCTCTTAAATTTTTGAGAAACTGGAATTGAGTTTCTAAGTAAAAACAAACACATTGCTTCTCTTTTAGTGATGGATGGTAATGTTACTTTAAACTCCATCAAACATCACAGATATTATTTTACTCTTTTTCAAATACTCTATGTTTTCCAGGTACAAAGCTCCCAAAACTGTGGAGTCACAAGACATAAATCTACTAAGATTTTGTAATATCAGAATAAGTATAGAAAGATTTACTAGAAAGCTAGGTGTGGAGTAGGTGAGATTTTATAGGGATAATGGGAGTGGTATGCTATGATCAGACAAGCTGGCTTAGAAGATGATCCGCTAGTGTGCCTTGAAATGTATTCTACGGAGGTGTGTTTAGAACACATCACATTTACTGGTGCATCTTCTTCCCAAGACTCCAGTGGCCATGTACTGTTATGACTGCTATTTTGTATCTGAGGACACAAAGACACAGCATGGTTCAATGGCTGGCAACCTCTGGATTAAACCAAGTGATCTGGGTTCAATTTGTCCTTATATATGATATGGTCCTGCCTGAGCTGGATCACAGCACTGGGGAACTGTAGTCTAGTTCTTTTGTTCGATTCGCTTTCTGATATAATTTTGATCTCAGAGATAGAGGTGATCATATGGGCATATCTAAGATGTTATAATCACTCCCTTTTAATTTGTGTCTTTTAGCAGATAAAATGAGTATTACATTTTTTTTCCTAAACACACTTTCTTCTAAACTTTAGTTAATAAAAAATGGTTCAAGAATCTCTTCAGACATTGTATAGACTCGTATCTACTTGTTAATTGTGATACGTGTCTTCTTTCCTTATGATTCATACAAAGTTATAGTTTATGGGTATTCCTAGACTATTGTCCAGAGAAGGCAATGGCACTCCACTCCAGTACTCTTGCCTGGAAAATCCCATGGATGGAGGAGCCTGGTAGGTTGCAGTCAATGGGGTCGTCAAGGGTCGGACACGACTGAGTGACTTCACTTT
Source organism: Oreotragus oreotragus (assembly GCA_006410675.1). Taxonomy (NCBI): domain Eukaryota; kingdom Metazoa; phylum Chordata; class Mammalia; order Artiodactyla; family Bovidae; genus Oreotragus; species Oreotragus oreotragus. The sequence goes on from SJYX01024548.1 coordinate 16,765, forward strand.
AGCTTTCATGCATTGAAGAAAGAAATGGCAACCCACTCCAGTGTTCTTGCCTGGAGAATCCCAGGGACAGGGAAGCCTGGTGGGCTGCCGTCTATGGGGTCGCACAGAGTCGGACACGACTGAAGTGACTTAGCAGCAGCATACGATTGTCATTTTACACCTGTGCACACACAAGCACACATTTTTTCTCTTCCATTACTCTCTATAGAGAGTCTGGCCTTGATATATAAAGCTGTAAGTTGTATGCTTAAGAAGAAATAAGCAAGGGAAATGGGAGAACAGTAAGAGGCATGTCTGGCAAACATTATCATGGAAAGACAATTCTCCTTTAGTCTCAGATTTTTGCAGGCTTGGTGAGTAAGACACTAACCTTGTTCTTGTTGTTCTAGACTGTTTGAAATAATATTTAGATAGTGGATAGCTTTGGTAGATAGAGATAGTGTTCCTTCTGGAGCAAAATGAAGGTGAATGTCAAGTAAGATAAAGATAACATCTCCCTCCAGAGCAAAGGACAGGTGTGCATTATGGGTATTCAAATTGCTGATTCAATTTGCTGTACAGTAGAAACTAACTCAACATTGTAAAGCAACTATAATATACAGTATGCTGCTGCTGCTAAGTCTCTTCAGTCATGTCTGACTCTGTGTGACCCCATAGATGGCAGCCCACCAGGCTCCCCCTCCCCAGGATTCTCCAGGCAAGAACACTGGAGTGGGATGCCATTTCCTTCTCCAATGCATGAAAGTAAAAAATGAAAGGGAAGTCATTCAGTCGTGTCTGACTCTTCGTGACCCCATGGACTGCAGCCTACCAGGCTCCTCCATCCATGGATTTTCCAGGCAAGAGTACTGGAGTGGGGTGCCATCGCCTTCTCCAAATATACAGTATACTAACACATATATGGAATTTAGAAAGATGGATGATAACCCTGTATGCGGGGCAGCGAAAGAGACGCAGTTGTATGGAACAGTCTTTTGGACTCTGTGGGAGAGGGCGAGGGTGGAATTGTTTGGGAGAATGGCATTGAAACATGTAGATTATCATATGTGAAACAAATCGCCAGTCCAGGTTTGATGCATGATACAGGGCACTGGGGCCAGTGCACTGGGATGACCCAGAGGGATGGGATGGGGAGGGATGTGGGAGAGGGGTTCAGGATGGGGAACACATGTGCACCCGTGGTGGATTCATGTCATTGTATGGCAAAACCAATACAATATTGTAAAGTAATCAGCCTGCAATTAAGATAAACAAATTCCTATTAAAAATAAATAAATTTAAAACAAACAAATAAGTAAAATAAAATAAAAATATAAACATAAAAAAATAAAATTTTTAGAAAGAAAAAAAAAGTAAGTCAATAAAAACAGTCTGGTTCNGTGCACTGGGATGACCCAGAGGGATGGGATGGGGAGGGATGTGGGAGAGGGGTTCAGGATGGGGAACACATGTGCACCCGTGGTGGATTCATGTCATTGTATGGCAAAACCAATACAATATTGTAAAGTAATCAGCCTGCAATTAAGATAAACAAATTCCTATTAAAAATAAATAAATTTAAAACAAACAAATAAGTAAAATAAAATAAAAATATAAACATAAAAAAATAAAATTTTTAGAAAGAAAAAAAAAGTAAGTCAATAAAAACAGTCTGGTTCCCTAAGTTTAGTGTTGCTCTCCTATTATACAATCCACTGGCTAGTTATCTAATATTCTTTGCATCACTATTTTGGAACTGGAACTCAGGAAATTTGCACAATAATATAGATTTTCTTCCAATACTGCTGCAATTAACATAATGCTCTTTATCTCTGACACAGAAGTCTGATATCTTCTGTCAGCATACATGAAATTGTAGAGGCTAACTTTTAGCATGCAAGTATGTGAAAATCTAAGGTGCTTTATAGCTGTTGACAGTTAAATAAAATTCTTTCAGTTGAGGAGAAGAAATGAGAAATACTGGTAGTCTTCAAGAAGTGCATGTAGAGTTTTAGCTATTTTGAGGCTGTTTGAAGATATAAAATATATGTGTACATCTACGAATACATGCATTCTTTCAAATGCATCATTGATTTATAACTGTATTTTCTTGAGGTCCAAAATCACTGCAGACAATGACTGTAGCCATGAAAATAAAAGATGCTTGCTCCTTAGGAAAAAAGCTATGAGAAAACTAGATAGCATATTAAAAAACAAAGATATCACTTTGCCAACAAAGGTCTGTATAATCAAAGCTATGGTTTTTCCAGTAGTCATGTGTGGATATGAGAGTTGGAACATAAAGAAGGCTGAGCACCAAAGAACTGATGTTTCTGAACTGTGATATGGAGAAGACTCTTGAGAGACCCTTGGACTGCAAGAAGATCAAACCAGTCAATCCTAAAGGAAATCAACCCTGAATATTCATTAGAAGGACTGATGCTGAAGTTGAAGCTCCAATACTGTGGCCACGTGATGCAAAGAGTCTGCAAAGAGTCTACAAAGAGTCAGCAAAAGCTGACTCACTGGAAAAGACCCTGATGCTGGGAAAGATTGAAGGCAGGAGGAGAAGGTGATGACAAAGGATGAGATGGTTGCATGGCATCACTGACTCTATGGACATGAGTTTGAGCAGATTCCAGGAGATGATGAAAGATAGGGAAGCCTGGTATGCTGCAGTCCATGTGTCACAGATTTGGACTTGACTTATTGAACAACAACAGCACAAGTATTACAAGGATATCTTCATTTACATTTTAATGAGAGCGTGGATGGAATTAATGCATTGTTAGTTGACTTCTTTGTAGACTAAACACTTTCTGCTTTTATTTAAGTCAGTTATTGTTTAGGGGCTCACAGTCTTTTTTCTTCCACTTTATCATTATCAGCCCCGTACTTCCTCAAAAGAAAGAGCAAAGAACTTAATCTCTCTCTCCAAAATTTACACCCACCTACATGCATAGAGATTGCCTTTCTCACAAATGTACCAAAGGAAAAATAATCACTTAAACAGTATTTATTGAAGGACCATTGGTAAATGGGGTTAAATCAGTCATTTAAGGTAAAGTGAAGTCGCTCAGTCATGTCTGACTCTTTGTGGCCCCGTGAACTGTAGCCTACCAGGCTCCTCCGTCCATGGGATTCTCCAGGCAAGAAAACTGGAGTGGGTTGCCATTTCCTTCTCCAGGGGATCTTCCCGACCCAAGGATCAAACCCAGGTTTCCCACACTGGAGGCAGACGCTTTAACCTCTGAGCCACCAGAGAAGCTAATCAGTCATTTGGAGATGCATAATAGGTTGATGAATCCGAGGGATTTATGGCTTCAAATATTTGTGATAGATTAACATTAAAAGAATATACATTCAGAAGGCTGTCTTTTCACCTTGCTTATAGTTTCCTTTGTTGTGCAGAAGCTTTCAATTTTAATTAGGTCCCATTTGTTTATTTTTGCTTTTATTTCCAGTATTCTGGGAGGTGGATCATAGAGGATCCTGCTGCAATTTATGTCAGAAAGTGTTTTGCCTATGTTCTCCTCTAGGAGTTTTATAGTTTCTGGTCTTACGTTTAGATCTTTAATCCATTTTGAGTTTATTTTTGTGTGTGGTGTTAGAAAGTGATCTAGTTTCATTCTTTTACAAGTGGTTGACCAGTTTTCCCAGCACCACTTGTTAAAGAGATTGTCTTTACTCCATTGTATATTCTTGCCTCCTTTGTCAAAGATAAGGTGTCCATATGTGTGTGGATTTATCTCTGGGCTTTCTATTTTGTTCCATTGATCTATATTTCTGTCTTTGTGCCAGTACCATACTGTCTTGATGACTGTGGCTTTGTAGTAGAGCCTGAAGTCAGGCAAGTTGATTCCTCCAGTTCCATTCTTCTTTCTCAAGATTGCTTTGGCTATTCGAGTTTTTTTGTATTTCCATACAGATTGTGAAATCATTTGTTCTAGCTCTGTGAAAAATACTGTTGGTAGCTTGATAGAGATTGCATTGAATCTATAGATCGCTTTGGGTAGTATAATCGTTTTCACTCTATTGATTCTTCTGATCCATGAACATGGTACATTTCTCATCTATTAGTGTCCTCTTTGATTTTTTTCACCAGTGTTTTATAGTTTTTTATATATAAGTCTTTAGTTTCTTTAGGTAGATATATTTTATTCTTTTCATTGCAATGATGAATGGAATTGTTTCCTTAATTTCTCTTTCTATTTTCTCATTATTAATGTATAGGAATGCAAAGGTTGCTGTGTATTAACTTTATATCCTGCAACTTTATTATATTCATTGATTAGCTCTAGTAATTTTCTGGTGGAGTCTTTGGGGTTTTCTATGTAGAGGGTCATGTCATCTACAAACAGGAGTTTTACTTCTTCTTTTCCAATTTGGATTCCATTTCTTTTTCTGCTCTTATTGCTGTGGCCAAAACTTCCAAATCTATGTTGAATAGCAGTGGTGAGAGTGGGCACCCTTGTCTTGTTCCTGACTTTAGGGGAAATGCTTTCAACTTTTCACCACTGAGGATAATGTTTGCTGTGGGTTTGTCATATATAGCTTTTATTATGTTGAGGCATGTTCCTTCTGTTCCTGCTTTCTGGAGAGTTTTTATCATAAATGGATGTTGAATTTTGTCAAAGGCTTTCTCTGCATCTATTGAGATAATCATATGGCTTTTATTTTTCAATTTGTTAATGTGGTGTGTATTACATTCATTTGCAGGTATTGAAGAATCCTTGCATCCCTGGGATAAAGCCCACTTGGTCATGATGTATGATCTTTTTAATGTGCTGTTGGATTCTGATTGTAGAATTTTGTTAAGGGTAGTCTTTGTCTTTGAGTTAATTTTCTCAGGGCTTTTTGGATTATGAAAGTAGAGACACAGGAAGTGGAGATACCTCTGGTAAGTAATGTCATGCACAACCTGCTTGGGCCCTGAAAGTTTCATCACCTCCTAACTAGTGTTTATGCTGACATCTTAGTTGGAAATTTCCACACCACTAAGGTAAATTGAATTCAGGCCGTCTGTGTATATCTTCTGTATTAGCTTGGGGTTCCTATGTGTCTTCATTGCCTTTTCCATCCTTCTGTACAGATTTCCCAGATTTAAGCTTCACTAGGGCTCTGTTGATTGAAGAGACTGTGACCTTATGCTGTGGCCTCAGATTTACCCTCAGTCTAGCATAATTCCAGCTTTTAGGGCACATATTCATTCAAATCACCCCCTTGGATTAAGCAGCTTCAGCTTCTGCTCATAGATATGAATTCCCTGTCTGGCACCTGGAAATTTGTCTTTCTTTCTTTAAAAACTCTGCTTTGTATTTTTAAAATGTTTTTTAGTAAGTGCATTTAAACTGATACTTCACGGAGTTTGGAGTATAAGAGAGTTGATTCCAATGTGGATCCTAAAAGTCTCCTTTATATCTCTAGATTTTTTCTTTTTCCATTCCTCTCTTGCTCTCATTTAGGGTTTGGAGTCAGGTGCTGGTTTATTTTTGGAGGAACTGGTACCCCTACAGGTTGGTTTACTTCTGGCTCTGCAACGACAACCACTTCAGCTACAGAGTTTGCTTTCTCTCCTACTGGTATAGGAAGATTTAACTTGGGGACTCCATTCCAAACAATTTCATCTTCTACCAACCTGTTGTCATTCAGTAACACAACTCCAGCTAGGCAGAATACAGGATTCAGCTTTGGAGTACCAGTTGCCTCAACTCCTATCCCAGTAGGAACTTGATTTTCCTTAGGGTAAGAACAGGAATATGATTCTTTTAGTGACTACAAAGGTAATCATCTTTGAAAGACAAACTTTCAATTCAGAGTGTGGAGAGAGGGTAAAGGGATGGTATGGCATTTCTAAGTCAAGTATTAGGAATTATGTCACTCATTCCCAAGATAGCCCTATAAATTGAGGTCATTTCTGATTTGAGACACAAGGCACATTGAATTCTGATCTGTAGTAGCCTTTCATTTAATGTGAGCTATAGGAAGAGTACTGACTGGTTTTGAACATATATCATCTTTAAATTAGACTGCTTCCTTGTTAAATGTTTCTCTCTAGAGAGATCTTTGTCTATTGATCATTGTAATGACCTTGGATATACATTCTTCCCTCCTGCATCTCAGAATTTTCAAAGGGAGCATTTGAAAAAATGACTTTCTCTGTAAATTAAGTTGGATTCAGCCCTTTCTTTCAGTAATACCTGATAGCCTGACGAAAACTGTAGTATTCCCACTGGAATTCTCCTCTATACTGTTAGTTATCTAATAACTTATAATTGAGTGTTAAATAACCTTCCTTAGGATGGGTAATTTAAATACTGAAGCACTTTGTTTCATGGGTCATGAAATACATTTAAAGTTTTCTAGAAACTCTATTAGAGGTATGTCTCTTGTATGACTTTATGATTCAGTGTCTAAAACAAAAAATTACATTTTTAATAGAATCTGTCAGACTCATAGAAGGAGTGTAAGTTCTTTTGTTACTACTGAAAATAAACACTTCTGAACTACTCCTTCCCCATTAAAACCTTTAAATCTTTTAGTTTACCTTAAAGTATACCAAATTAGGTAACCTTTATCTATGGATGAGCAGATAGGGAGCTCTGTACATGTATTCCTGTATCAATATCTGGTTGTCTTTCCTTCTGTATTGAGATTAAATAACCGATAGAGTAAAATCTTATAAAACGTTCATATTTAAAACTTAATTTGGAAGGGAGAACAACATGGTGGAGGAGTAGGTGAAAGTGGAGTACATCTCTCTCCACAGATACATCAGGAATACACTTTCAGACACAGAAGTGCATGCAGAACACCAGCTGAGAGAGGACAGGAGTACCTGACCAGCAGAAAAGAATATTTAGACCCATGCAAAACTTGGTAGGTTGAAGGAACTAGGGGGAAAAACAGGAATGTTAGTAGAACTAGACTTGCCCTTGGCAGGTGGAGGAACTGAAGCAGGGGTCCAATCCCCACATCAGGGCAGCTGTCTGAGTCAGAGGAGAAGCATTTAAGGCTGAGGGTGAAACAGCTGATCTGTGGCAGCCTAAATGGAAGGAGAATCAGACAGTCCTTGCTGCAGCCATACATACCCCAGATGGCACAGTGGCTGGGAGCTGGAGTTTAGGGATTGTGGAGCAATCTTAGGGAGAGGGCTGCTGTTGACTGTGGAGAGATGGATTGAGGGGATGTGAGGGAGGAGACGTGTTGGGAAATGCCTTTGGAGGAAAGCCAGGCAGCCATGGAAGCAAGGCGATACTGCTGAGTCACGCATGGGAGTGGAGCCATCACCATAGGGGGAGCTTCACCTCTCTCCCCCAACAGGCCAGCACTGGCAGTTGAACAACAGAGAGGCTGGCCCATCAAATGCCTGATGCAACCTGTAGGGTTGCTTCAGTAGTGTTTGACTCTTTGAGACCCTGAAGATTGTGGCCTCAGGGAAGGCAATGGCAACCCACTCCAGTACTCTTGCCTGGAAAATCCCATGGACGGAAGAGCCTGGTAGGCTTCAGTCCATGAGGTAGCTAGGAGTCAGACACGACTGAGCGACTTCACTTTCACTTTTCACTTTCATGCATTGGAGAAGGAAAGGGCAACCCACATGAGTATTCTTGCCTGGAGAATCCCAGGGACCGTGGAGCCTGGTGGGCTGCCGTCTATGGAGTTGCACAGAGTTGGACACAACTGAAGTGACTTAGCAGTAGCAGCAGCAGACTGTGGCCTGCCAGGCTTCTCTCTCAGGAAGAGGGGTTCTCCAGGTAAGAATACTACAGTGTATTGGCCAATACTGGTTGCCATACCCTTTTAGAGCACTATATTCCTTGCCGCCCTAGCCGACAACTCCCCTGAGGACTTGGTGCTGCCAGAACCCCTGCGACCCAAGCAACTGCACCACCTCCACACCTGGCCTGCACAGAGGCAAACTGAAGTCTTCCAGGGCAGCCTCAGGAGCAAATACCAGTGGATGACCCACATACAGAAGTGGAAATAAAACCACAATTCAAACCCAGGGTCAGTGTGACTAAGGAAGAAGACACAACACCCTCACACCAGCTGTATCAGTTCATTTCAGTTGCTCAGTCATGTCCGACTCTTTGCAGCCCCACGAATCACATCATGCCAGGCCTCCCTGTCCATCACCAATTCCTGGAGTCCACCCAAACCCATGTCCATTGAGTCAGTGATGCCATCCTGCCATCTTATCCTCTGTCGTCCCCTTCTCCTCCTGCCCTCAATCTTTCCCAGCATCAGGGTCTTTTCAAATGAGTCAGCTCTTTGCATCAGGTGGCCAAAGTATTGGAGTTTCAACTTCAACATCAGTCCTTCCAATGAACACCCAGGACTGATCTTCTTGAGGATGGACTGATTGCATCTCCTTGCAGTCCAATGCACTCTCAAGTCTTCTTCAGCACCACAGTTCAAAAGCATCAATTTTTCTGTGCTCAGCTTTCTTTATAGTCCAACTTTCACATCCATTCATGACCACTGGAAAAACCATAGCCTTGACTAGATGGACTTTTGTTGACAAAGTAATGTCTCTGCTTTTTAATATGCTGTCTAGGTTGGTCCTAACTTTCCTTCCAAGGAATAAGTGTCTTTTGATTTCATGGCTGCAATCACCATCTGCAGTGATTTTGGAGCCCAGAAAAAGTCTGACACTGTTTCAACTGTTTCCCCATCTATTTCCCATGAAGTGATGGGACCCAATGCCATGATCTTAGTTTTCTGAATGTTGAATTTTAAGCCAGCTTTTTCACTCTCCCCTTTCACTTTCATCAAGAGCTCTTTAGTTCTTTGCTTTCTGCCATAAGGGTGGTGTCATCTGCATATCTGAGGATATTGATATTTCTCCTGGCAATCTTGATTCCAGCTTGTGCTTCCTCCAGCCCAACATTTCTCATGATGTACTCTGCATGTAAGTTAAATAAGCAGGGTGACAAGATACAGCCATGACATACTCCTTTTCCTATTTGGAACCAGTCTGTTGTTCCATGTCCAGTTCTAACTGTTGTTTCCTGACCTGCATACGGATTTCTCAAGAGGCAGGTCATGTGGTCTGGTATTCCCATCTCTTGAAGGATTTTCTGCAGTTTGTTGTGGTCTACACAGTCAACAGCTTTAGCATACTCAATGAAGCAGAAGTAGATATTTTTCTGGAATTCTCTTGCTTTTCTCTAATCCAGCAGATTTTGACAATTTGATGTCTCTGCCTTTTCTAAAACCAGCTTGAACATCTGGAAGTTCATGGTTCATGTATTGCTGAAGCCTGTCTTGGAGAATTTTAAGCATCACTTTACTAGCATATGAGATGAGTGCAATTGTGTGGTAGTTTGAGCATTCTTTGGCATTGCCTTTCTTTAAGATTGGAATGAAAACTGACCTTTTCCAGTCCTGTGGCCACTGCTGAGTTTTCCTCCTCCAGAGCCACTCCTTCCTCCACTGCCTTCCTGCTGATGAAGGCAGCCTCCTCGGCTGGTGGGCCACCTGCTGCCTGTGACATCCCCTAAAGCCCCAAAGTGCCAGCTGGTCTCAGGACCCCAGCACCCTGAACCTTTGGGTTCACAATGAAGAAGCCCCAGGGTCTCCCTGAGCATCAGGACCCAGGGAAGGATGATGCCAACAAAGGTGCTTAATTGCGCCTGCCTTGCTGAAAATCACCTGGGTCTCGCATGCTATAAGCAGAGCTTCTCTGAATGAGACTAGCACATGTGAAGCCTCCAAGACTTCAGTCTCAGCCTATCACCTACTACACACATGACCTGAATCCAGGCTCTACATTCAGGCTGCCTGAGCCTGAGCTTCCCCACCGGGGAGAGGAGAGGGTCCTGGCCTCGATACCAATCTGCCTTCAGGCCTCACTTCCTGACCCCCTCACAATCTCTGTGATTTGTCACTTACCTCTCATGGCAGGACCTTCCTCCTGGGGATAATAAGGCAGGGGATTGACTCACAGGCCCTCGCCATGATCTACTGGCTGCACAGTGGAGGACAGCATATGGATGAGCAGCCCCGAACCCTCCCATGGGCAGTCACGAAACCCAACACTAATCGTCCACTATGGAGAGGTTCAAATGGACCCTACCTCAGCAATCCTGTTACATCCTGGGGAGTTGTGGTCCAAGAACCAGTTGAGGAAGTTCACGTGGCTGGTGTCCAGCCTGAGGTTGGGAGCTCCCCATCCATCGTTGCAGAAGTAGTGGACCGGAGAGGACATACATGCCCTATATCCTGAAGGAGGACAGGGGAGACAGGGAAGATTCAGGTAGGCGGTGCATCTGACTCCCTCTCCCACCCACCCACACCGCCCTGGGAGCCAGGTTGCACCGGTGATGCCAAAGAGGTACTCCTTAACGATCTTTCTGTTCCTGAAGCACAGGTTGTCCTGAAAGGAAAAATACCAGCTTGCAATGGGCCTGGGGATGGCCTCGTTCTGGCACCTGCCAGGACCGGGAGGATGGAAAAGGTGAAGGTACACAAGCTTCTAGGGTCTGCAGCTTGCCTGCCAGGCAGGCATCAGCATCTTCCATTTTTGCTTTCCAAAGGCTCATGGCGAACTCATGTACCCGGGCCATAGGATCCCCCAACCCCCACTTGCCTGCCCAGCTCCCCCACCAGATGTGTAGAAGAGACAGGTACTGACAGATGCCTGTTCTGGTGTTCTTGCTCTGCCCGAGGCTTACCCTGTTAGGAGAATCTTCCCTCCCTGGCATGTGGCATGACTGGTTCCTTGACTTCAAACAGATTATGAACCATCCCCAGATGCATGTCATGGTCAGCGACCGAGATGAAGACTTGCTTATCTCCATGATGGCTTTGAAGGGCAGGGAGGGAGCCTGAGGACAGGTGGGTGGGGGAGCTGGGCAGGCAAGTGGGGGTTGGGGGATCCTATGGCCCGGGTACATGAGTTCGCCATGAGCCTTTGGAAAGCAAAAATGGAAGATGCTGATGCCTGCCTGGCAGGCAAGCTGCAGACCCTAGAAGCTTGTGTACCTTCACCTTTTCCATCCTCCCGGTCCTGGCAGGTGCCAGAACGAGGCCATCCCCAGGCCCATTGCAAGCTGGTATTTTTCCTTTCAGGACAACCTGTGCTTCAGGAACAGAAAGATCGTTAAGGAGTACCTCTTTGGCATCACCGGTGCAACCTGGCTCCCAGGGCGGTGTGGGTGGGTGGGAGAGGGAGTCAGATGCACCGCCTACCTGAATCTTCCCTGTCTCCCCTGTCCTCCTTCAGGATATAGGGCATGTATGTCCTCTCCGGTCCACTACTTCTGCAACGATGGATGGGGAGCTCCCAACCTCAGGCTGGACACCAGCCACGTGAACTTCCTCAACTGGTTCTTGGACCACAACTCCCCAGGATGTAACAGGATTGCTGAGGTAGGGTCCATTTGAACCTCTCCATAGTGGACGATTAGTGTTGGGTTTCGTGACTGCCCATGGGAGGGTTCGGGGCTGCTCATCCATATGCTGTCCTCCACTGTGCAGCCAGTAGATCATGGCGAGGGCCTGTGAGTCAATCCCCTGCCTTATTATCCCCAGGAGGAAGGTCCTGCCATGAGAGGTAAGTGACAAATCACAGAGATTGTGAGGGGGTCAGGAAGTGAGGCCTGAAGGCAGATTGGTATCGAGGCCAGGACCCTCTCCTCTCCCCGGTGGGGAAGCTCAGGCTCAGGCAGCCTGAATGTAGAGCCTGGATTCAGGTCATGTGTGTAGTAGGTGATAGGCTGAGACTGAAGTCTTGGAGGCTTCACATGTGCTAGTCTCATTCAGAGAAGCTCTGCTTATAGCATGCGAGACCCAGGTGATTTTCAGCAAGGCAGGCGCAATTAAGCACCTTTGTTGGCATCATCCTTCCCTGGGTCCTGATGCTCAGGGAGACCCTGGGGCTTCTTCATTGTGAACCCAAAGGTTCAGGGTGCTGGGGTCCTGAGACCAGCTGGCACTTTGGGGCTTTAGGGGATGTCACAGGCAGCAGGTGGCCCACCAGCCGAGGAGGCTGCCTTCATCAGCAGGAAGGCAGTGGAGGAAGGAGTGGCTCTGGAGGAGGAAAACTCAGCAGTGGCCACAGGACTGGAAAAGGTCAGTTTTCATTCCAATCTTAAAGAAAGGCAATGCCAAAGAATGCTCAAACTACCACACAATTGCACTCATCTCATATGCTAGTAAAGTGATGCTTAAAATTCTCCAAGACAGGCTTCAGCAATACATGAACCATGAACTTCCAGATGTTCAAGCTGGTTTTAGAAAAGGCAGAGACATCAAATTGTCAAAATCTGCTGGATTAGAGAAAAGCAAGAGAATTCCAGAAAAATATCTACTTCTGCTTCATTGAGTATGCTAAAGCTGTTGACTGTGTAGACCACAACAAACTGCAGAAAATCCTTCAAGAGATGGGAATACCAGACCACATGACCTGCCTCTTGAGAAATCCGTATGCAGGTCAGGAAACAACAGTTAGAACTGGACATGGAACAACAGACTGGTTCCAAATAGGAAAAGGAGTATGTCATGGCTGTATCTTGTCACCCTGCTTATTTAACTTACATGCAGAGTACATCATGAGAAATGTTGGGCTGGAGGAAGCACAAGCTGGAATCAAGATTGCCAGGAGAAATATCAATATCCTCAGATATGCAGATGACACCACCCTTATGGCAGAAAGCAAAGAACTAAAGAGCTCTTGATGAAAGTGAAAGGGGAGAGTGAAAAAGCTGGCTTAAAATTCAACATTCAGAAAACTAAGATCATGGCATTGGGTCCCATCACTTCATGGGAAATAGATGGGGAAACAGTTGAAACAGTGTCAGACTTTTTCTGGGCTCCAAAATCACTGCAGATGGTGATTGCAGCCATGAAATCAAAAGACACTTATTCCTTGGAAGGAAAGTTAGGACCAACCTAGACAGCATATTAAAAAGCAGAGACATTACTTTGTCAACAAAAGTCCATCTAGTCAAGGCTATGGTTTTTCCAGTGGTCATGAAGGGATAATCCCTTCATGACCACTGGAAAAACCATAGCCTTGACTAGATGGACTTTTGTTGACAAAGTAATGTCTCTGCTTTTTAATATGCTGTCTAGGTTGGTCCTAACTTTCCTTCCAAGGAATAAGTGTCTTTTGATTTCATGGCTGCAATCACCATCTGCAGTGATTTTGGAGCCCAGAAAAAGTCTGACACTGTTTCAACTGTTTCCCCATCTATTTCCCATGAAGTGATGGGACCCAATGCCATGATCTTAGTTTTCTGAATGTTGAATTTTAAGCCAGCTTTTTCACTCTCCCCTTTCACTTTCATCAAGAGCTCTTTAGTTCTTTGCTTTCTGCCATAAGGGTGGTGTCATCTGCATATCTGAGGATATTGATATTTCTCCTGGCAATCTTGATTCCAGCTTGTGCTTCCTCCAGCCCAACATTTCTCATGATGTACTCTGCATGTAAGTTAAATAAGCAGGGTGACAAGATACAGCCATGACATACTCCTTTTCCTATTTGGAACCAGTCTGTTGTTCCATGTCCAGTTCTAACTGTTGTTTCCTGACCTGCATACGGATTTCTCAAGAGGCAGGTCATGTGGTCTGGTATTCCCATCTCTTGAAGGATTTTCTGCAGTTTGTTGTGGTCTACACAGTCAACAGCTTTAGCATACTCAATGAAGCAGAAGTAGATATTTTTCTGGAATTCTCTTGCTTTTCTCTAATCCAGCAGATTTTGACAATTTGATGTCTCTGCCTTTTCTAAAACCAGCTTGAACATCTGGAAGTTCATGGTTCATGTATTGCTGAAGCCTGTCTTGGAGAATTTTAAGCATCACTTTACTAGCATATGAGATGAGTGCAATTGTGTGGTAGTTTGAGCATTCTTTGGCATTGCCTTTCTTTAAGATTGGAATGAAAACTGACCTTTTCCAGTCCTGTGGCCACTGCTGAGTTTTCCTCCTCCAGAGCCACTCCTTCCTCCACTGCCTTCCTGCTGATGAAGGCAGCCTCCTCGGCTGGTGGGCCACCTGCTGCCTGTGACATCCCCTAAAGCCCCAAAGTGCCAGCTGGTCTCAGGACCCCAGCACCCTGAACCTTTGGGTTCACAATGAAGAAGCCCCAGGGTCTCCCTGAGCATCAGGACCCAGGGAAGGATGATGCCAACAAAGGTGCTTAATTGCGCCTGCCTTGCTGAAAATCACCTGGGTCTCGCATGCTATAAGCAGAGCTTCTCTGAATGAGACTAGCACATGTGAAGCCTCCAAGACTTCAGTCTCAGCCTATCACCTACTACACACATGACCTGAATCCAGGCTCTACATTCAGGCTGCCTGAGCCTGAGCTTCCCCACCGGGGAGAGGAGAGGGTCCTGGCCTCGATACCAATCTGCCTTCAGGCCTCACTTCCTGACCCCCTCACAATCTCTGTGATTTGTCACTTACCTCTCATGGCAGGACCTTCCTCCTGGGGATAATAAGGCAGGGGATTGACTCACAGGCCCTCGCCATGATCTACTGGCTGCACAGTGGAGGACAGCATATGGATGAGCAGCCCCGAACCCTCCCATGGGCAGTCACGAAACCCAACACTAATCGTCCACTATGGAGAGGTTCAAATGGACCCTACCTCAGCAATCCTGTTACATCCTGGGGAGTTGTGGTCCAAGAACCAGTTGAGGAAGTTCACGTGGCTGGTGTCCAGCCTGAGGTTGGGAGCTCCCCATCCATCGTTGCAGAAGTAGTGGACCGGAGAGGACATACATGCCCTATATCCTGAAGGAGGACAGGGGAGACAGGGAAGATTCAGGTAGGCGGTGCATCTGACTCCCTCTCCCACCCACCCACACCGCCCTGGGAGCCAGGTTGCACCGGTGATGCCAAAGAGGTACTCCTTAACGATCTTTCTGTTCCTGAAGCACAGGTTGTCCTGAAAGGAAAAATACCAGCTTGCAATGGGCCTGGGGATGGCCTCGTTCTGGCACCTGCCAGGACCGGGAGGATGGAAAAGGTGAAGGTACACAAGCTTCTAGGGTCTGCAGCTTGCCTGCCAGGCAGGCATCAGCATCTTCCATTTTTGCTTTCCAAAGGCTCATGGCGAACTCATGTACCCGGGCCATAGGATCCCCCAACCCCCACTTGCCTGCCCAGCTCCCCCACCCACCTGTCCTCAGGCTCCCTCCCTGCCCTTCAAAGCCATCATGGAGATAAGCAAGTCTTCATCTCGGTCGCTGACCATGACATGCATCTGGGGATGGTTCATAATCTGTTTGAAGTCAAGGAACCAGTCATGCCACATGCCAGGGAGGGAAGATTCTCCTAACAGGGTAAGCCTCGGGCAGAGCAAGAACACCAGAACAGGCATCTGTCAGTACTCCCTGAATACTTGTTTCCTTTCAGGACCACCTGTACTTTAGGCAGAGACAGCTCGTATAGGTGTACCACTTTGGCATTGCTGGTGCTCTGCATCTGGATACTCCTGCTTGCCCAGCCACCACACCGACATTCCCAGCCCCTGGCACACCAGGAGATGCTCTCATCCCTCTGCATTCCTTGTGGTCTTCTGGGACCCATGGCCTCATCCCCCAAGGAAGGGTCTGTTTCTAACCGCACTCAATGTATGCCTGGCATGTGTTTCCTGGGAATTGGCATGTCAGTTGCCTGAAACTTCAGGATCTGCAGTCTCTACAGCATGCATTCTCTGAGCGCAAGTGCCTATGTCTGTGTGTTTAGCAAGAGAGGCCTGGGTCTCTTTCCTGCTCCCTGGCTTGATCTGGGTGGCATGGATGTACTGGAGTTATCGGGCTGACTGTCACCAGTCCCTGATGACATCTGTTCCCTGCCAAAGTGTGAGGCTGCTATTCAGATGCGAGCCAAACAGCCTCCCATAGTCATTTGCTCAGACACATACAGGTAGAGAGATTACCAGGCTCTGCTGGCATTGTGCCTGTGGAGATCACAGCACCCCCGAAACCCAATTCTTTGGCCCCCAATTCCCTTGGCCTCCCCTCAGCTAGCAGGTTTCCTCACCCCCAACTCTCCTCCTGCTCCTGTTCCTTCTCATCCTCCTGAGCATCTGCCCTCTGAGAAGTGGCACTAAGGACATGGCATTGGCCCACAAGCCAGGGTTGCCCTGGATGATGGCACTTCTCTGAGTCAAGGATGCTTTCTTCTCTGATGCTCCTTCCTCTGGAGCCGAAGAGAGACTTTGGGGTATTTCTCATTCACGGAGCTCAGCTCCAACTGCTGGACCACCAGCACCTCCAGTGGAGGCTGGTCATGCGAGGCTCCTGTCTTTGGATGATCCTTGCCCTGCTCCTCTGGCTTCTACCACTCCTGCGAGGACAGTGCTGTGATGATCATTCGGGTACACATGTCTCTTTCAAGTCTGGTTTCCTCGGTGTGTATGCTCAGCAGTAGGATTGCTGGGTCATATGGAAGTTCTAGTTCCAGGTTTTTAAGGAAACTCCACACTGTTCTACATAGTGGCTGTACTAGTTTGCATTCCAACCAACAGTGTAAGACGGTTCCCTTTTCTCCACACCCTCTCCAGCATTTATTGCAGCCATCCTGACTGCAACCACCTCATTGTGGTTTTGATTTGTATTTCTCTGATAATGACTGATTTTGAGCATCTTTTCATATGTTTGTTAGCCATCTGTATGTCTTCTTCGGAGCAAAGGAATCTAGAATGGAGCAGTGGGCTCCCACAGGTGGGGCAGGGGGAGTAGCCCACATCCCAGGTTGGCAATACTGGGGGGCATTGCCCACGAAGAGTTTCATTACAAGAATAAAACCAAGTAAACATTGATTCTGTTTTGATTACCATCTCCATACTCCAGTATTCTAAAATAATGCCAGTAATTAAATGCTTTTCCTCTGCAAAACCAAATTCTGTTGGTTTATGTTTTAAACATTTGTTGTCATATATGTCAGGTTTTAATATTTTATGTATTATCCACAAGGTACAAAGTTTCAGTGTACATAAATACAAACGCACACAATATATATATACATTCATATGGCCACAATTTTAGTAGTTATTTTTAAAAATTCATTGTCTTCTATGAGGGAGTTCATTAAGAGAAGACCCTGTTAAACAATTGTCATCAATGCAGGCTGCCATGGTTACCATTCCTCCATTCCACAGAGCATCCTTAATGGTTTGCAAGGCCTTGAGATCACTTCCTGCACAGCCTGGAGTCCCCTAGGGGATGTACTAATACACACCCCACGTTCAAACAGTCAATTCTGAATACACCGTGATACCACAAATATTGTCAAGGTAAAGACACACCAAGGGAACATTTCATGCAAAGATGGGCTCGATAAAGGATAGAAATGGTATGGACCTAACAGAAGCAGAAGATATTAAGAAGAGGTGGCAAGAATACACAGAAGAACTGTACAGAAAAGATCTTCACGACCCAGATAATCATGAGGATGTGATCACTAATCTAGAGCCAGACATCTTGGAATGTGAAGTCAAGTGGGCCTTAGAAAACATCGCNGAGATACCAAGGGAACATTTCATGCAAAGATGGGCTCGATAAAGGACAGAAATGGTATGGACCTAACAGAAGCAGAAGATATTAAGAAGAGGTGGCAAGAATACACAGAAGAACTGTACAGAAAAGATCTTCACGACCCAGATAATCATGAGGATGTGATCACTAATCTAGAGCCAGACATCTTGGAATGTGAAGTCAAGTGGGCCTTAGAAAACATCACTAAGAACAAAGCTAGTGGAGGTGATGGAATTCCCGTTGAGCTGTTTCAAATCCTGGAAGATGATGCTGTGAAAGTGCTGCACTCAATATGCCAGCATATTTGGAAAACTCAGCAGTGGCCACAGGACTGGAAAAGGTCAGTTTTCATTAGTTGCTTAGCTGGAAGGAAAACAAAACTCTATATCTAGATGCTCTTAGTAAGCCACAAGGAGATAAGACGTTTGTTAGATAATTATAATGTGTGTGCATTCATTCTGGCAGATCTTCCGCCAGATCTTACTGTGCTTTACGACTTATGCAATTAGTCACCTATTTTGCTCCTACCTTCCAACTCCACACTTAAGTTGTAAAGATAAGTAATGTATGAAGAGGCTTTGGAGGAAGAACTGATGTATCTCCTTGGCGATCCTGCAGAGAATTCCTGGTTCTCTTATGACTGGCAAAATGCACATAGACAGTGACTTGCAATGGAAATTGGGTGAAATGCATATTTGTATTCCTTCCTCTGAAACTCCTTCTATCAAAATAAAATCTCTGGTAAAAATTAAGCAGTTTTCCTTCAGCTTTATCTCTGCTAGATCAGTGATGCTTGTGCTTCAACCAGACTTGCCAGCATCCAGGTTCCTGGGTTTTGTTTCAGATTTTCTGATTCTGCAGCCCTGAAGTAGGGCCTGGGGACATTCAGGTGTCATATCCCCTGCCCCCAGGTGATTCTGATGAAGGTAGGATTTCTGTGGAAAGAATTACACTCTAAGCTCTAGGCCCGTGGTGCTGCAAATTTAGCAGGCATCAGAATCTTAATGAGAACTTACTAAGACATCAGTGGCTAGCCCTACCCTGAGTTTCTGGTTCAATAGGCCTTGGCGGGGCCCAAGAATCTGCATTTCTAACAGGTTCGCAGGTGATGCCAACGATGCTGGTCTGGGACAACACCTTGTGAACTACTACTACTAAGTTGCTTCGGTCATGTCGACTCTGTGCAACCCCATAGTCGGCAGCCCACCAGGCTCCCCGGTCCCTGGGATTCTCCAAACACTGGAGTGGGTTGCCATTTCCTTCTCCAATGCATGAAAATGAAATCGCTCAGTCGTGTCTGACTCCTAGCGACCCCATGGACTGCAGCCTATGAGGCTCCTCCGTCCATGGGATTTGCCAGGCAAGAGTACTGGAGTGGGATGTCATACGACCACTCTAGGCCAAATTAATGTGACTGCTCAGTGTAACCTGAAAAACTATGTGTCCCCAAAGCCTTCAGTGTCTCCTCCAACTAGTCCCCCCACTTTTCCAGTTTCATAAGACCACTCTGAGGCACCCGATTATCCAGCCAACCCGGGCCCCTTGCCATTTCCTAAGTGTTCAGACAAGGACATGTATGGGCTAATGCCTGTGCTTGGAACGTGGAAATCTGACAAGGTTTGCAAATCCCAGGACACATGATCTACTTCAAAAGATGTACACAACCTCTTCAAACCAAAAGATTTACTTTCTCTTCATCATCATAAAACCCAGTGTTTGCAATGTTTTTTACCTAGTGGTATGTATGTCTACTTTATCCACCAGATTTTTAGCTCCCCAAGGCTAGGTTTCAGATAATTTACTTTTCTCCCTGAAGACTAGCAGAAATATCAGCAGAATCAAAACTCAACTGACCCATATCCTTCAACACAATAATTCTCAAATTATAGCTCACAGAGTGCCAGGGATACCTAATACCCTTTCAGAGCTGGGGGTACAAGGTGAAACTACATTCATAATAATATTAGGTTAATAATGAAAGTTATTTGCTTTTTTTTATTGTGCTGATGTTTACTTTGGTACAAGACATAGTGGGTAAAATTGCATGAGTATAAATCAGGATGGAGCTCACATTGTGTTAACAGTCATTGTATTTTTTTTTTTAACAGATACACATGCACTGGGAAAATTCAAAGAAGCCAGTTTCACCTAAGAGCTTCTTTAATGAAGCAGTAAAGTGTACTAATTTTATAAGATCATAAACCTTGAGTACAAATCTTTTATACTGTGTGGAAAAATGGGAAGTTCACCGAAATGCCTTTCCTCATACCCAAGTGTAAGGGTTGTAAGAGGGAAAGAAGTCAGGTGATGGGCTTGCAATCTAGCCCAGATGCTTCTTTTTCTTTTCTTCTTTTTTTCACTTTTACTTGTAAGAAAAAATGAATGACAAATTATGGCTATTTAGACTCAGGTATTTGACAGACATCTCAGGAATGAACAAAGTACACCTGTCACATCAAGGAAATCAACTGACAGCTTCGTTGCCAATGATAAACTCTGAGCTTTCCAGAGAAAAATTAGCAGTTTAGAAAAATCATCATCATGAGCCTGACAGCACCACCAGAACTTGAAACCTTCATGGTATAAACAAACGCAATTTTTAGGTATGGATCATGAAGTGTGCCAGTGCCATAATTAGATATATAATGCTGACCTGATCTTAAATCTGAACTTTTAGATACAATGATTAGAGACCACAAAATTTTATCTTGAGAAGTCAGTATATGTTACTACAGTTATTATTATGCAATTATCATTATTATTC
Organism: Oreotragus oreotragus; assembly: GCA_006410675.1. Lineage (NCBI taxonomy): Eukaryota > Metazoa > Chordata > Mammalia > Artiodactyla > Bovidae > Oreotragus > Oreotragus oreotragus. The sequence goes on from SJYX01024548.1 coordinate 37,005, forward strand.
TAAATTAAGAATAAATTACTCTCAAGTCATTTGCAACCAAAGAATATCAGGAATCATACAAAACTCTTCTATCTGCTATAAGATTTAATTGGAGTGTATTCTCTAATAATTACAACAAAAACAATACTAGACAAATATCCATGTAACTGTTAAGATGTTGTTGCTGTTTAGTCGCTAAGTCATGTCCGACTCTTTTGAGACCCCAAGGACTGTAACCCGCCAGGCTCACTTGTCCATGGGATTTCCCAAGCAAGAAGACTGGAGTGGGTTGCCATTTCCTTCTCTAGGGGATCTTCCCAACCCAGGGATCGATCCCACGTCTCCTACATTGGCAGGCAGATTCTTTACCACTGAGCCACCTAAGAAGCCCCATATCACTATTATAGTCATTGTCTAGATGTCATTGAGGCACAGAGAGGTAAAGTAACTTGCCTAAGATCCCAAAGCTCGTTAATGGATCTGTGGTTACAACCAAGGCCACCTGGCTTCTGAGCCTATGCTTTCTAAACAATGAGATCTGCTTATTAATGCAAGCAAACACACACATACACACACATACATACACACATAAGCTGAAAAATACAGAAAGACCCAAGACTACTGACATAAACTCATCACAAATACCAGTGTTATGGAAGACAGGGTGATGGACAAGGTGATGGTTGTAGAATAAAGATTAAAGAGACAGGAAAATCAGATGCAAAACATCAATGAATTCTGGTCTGAGGAAGATATACAGGCACAGCTATACAGGACATTTGGCGACAATATTTATGCGTACACACACAGAATGAGAGATAAAGAAAATATTACAAATATCAAGTAATTGTGTATGTATGTGTGTGAAGGTTTCTTTCTTTCTCTGCAATCTAGAAAGCATTCCCCATTCAGTTATTTACCTCTCAATCTTTCCCTGGCCCCTATTTTCCTCACACACCAACTTGTATATAAATTTTTACAAAATAACTCTCTTTTTAAATCCCGAACAGATTAATCTCTTCCTCTAGGTTCTACACTCCCTCCTTTCCAGACCCCTTGCCTCCACAGTTCATTTTCTCACAGCTTCTCTCTCTTAAAAAGTGCATTTTTTTTCCATTTCATTCTAGATGAATCACATCTTTCTGATACAGAAAGGTTTTCCTACTTTTGCTGGGCCCTACTCTCTCAGGTGCTATTTATTGGGGTGAGTGGTAAGAAGGGATCATAGATTCCAGGGATTCACCACAAGGGGTGGGCTATACTTCTTTAGGGATTTATAACATTCTTCTGGAGTTTCAGTAGACACTGAGTAGACATTTAATGAAGATCCTCCTTTTTCAACACCATATCTGTGTTCTGGTCACTCATCTTCTATGGTTTTTCACTGAAAGGAGGAAATTGAGATACTGTGGCTTTGTTTAAACTTTCGCCTCAAAGCACTTTCCTAAAATCTCTAAGGAAAAACTTTTGCAGAAATGAAGTTTATTATAGTTACCATATTGGGAACTTTTGCATAATTTTCTATGGGTATCTTGAAGAAAATTAACGTAAATTATACCTATGCATGATGAAAAATATGTCCTTTATGAGCCTCAACAGTGATTTTTCAAAACATAGTCTGTTTCTCCAACCAACCTGCAAAAAGAAAAAACCCACATCTCCTATTATCTCCAAATTTTACTTTCATCCTTTGCTGATGATCATGGGGGATTCTAATCTTACCTTTTATCCACTGATCTCTTATTGTCTCAAATCATCTAACATTCATTTCTTGGAGGTTCTTTCAAAGGAATGAGGTAGTGGGTGGAGGGAAGACCAAAGACAAGTTGTAGCAAATGAGCTAACTTTTCAAAATGTGTGGAGTTGGTGTTGGAAACAGGAGTCACAAAGATGAATTCGCACAGCAGCCAGGAGGCAGCAGGAATGAGTGAAGCAAGCCTAGGTACAAAAAACTTCTCTTTCAATTAACAACTGTCATCTTCCCATACATTCCCCTAGAAACATGAGCCTCCATCAGTTCAAATTTTGTTCTCTCACTTTTAATAACTACCTGGCATTTAAAAGCTATATTTCTAGTCTAAGAAAAACAATGCAAGGGAAATAATACACAGTAACTGACAGGTGGCTTCAGGGTCTATAGGAGACGGAGGAAGCCAAGGAGACTTGGTGAAGCAGAGAGGAGGACCCATGGAAGAGGGAGGCTACGCGCAGTGACAGTGGGCTAATGACAGCGGGGATGTGTGTTCCATGGGCACAGACAGTGTTTTTCAAAAAATATCGCGTGTATGGATTTTATGGTAACATTTCACAATTTTTGGTGAAAAAAGTCGATGAGCTGCATTTAATTTCAAAGCTAAGGCTGCTATGCATGACCTGTTTCATATATGAATGAAATGATATGGTGTAAGACTTTGAAACCTGAGGACATGGTTGGCTAAAATTTCAATGGCAGTATTAGAGATTTAACATTACAAAATGTCTTATTTCCCAGAAGCATTGTGTGGTTGATGAAAAGGTCTGTAGCCTCCTTTTCAGAGAGGTATTCACGAGAAGGGTAAACATGAGGACAATTTTCGGAGCAGCCTCACTTCCCAGTAAGAATATAAGATCTCACGGCGACCTAGGTCCCGTGGGCTTTTCAACTCTGGAGGAGAATAAGCCGATTGAGTCAAGCAAAGGAGCTGTTTCCACTTGGCCTGAGCACTGACCAATGTATGCTGGTTGAAACACTGCCTGATGGAAGGCAGGTGGTCCAACCACAAAAAACAACAAATCACTTTACACAGTGTAGGACAGTGTCATGCATTTTCATGGACGGTGCTGAGGTCTGCCTTACCACGTAAACAATGACTGATGTTGTTTGCCTTTCAGCCTAAGTAGAGTGGGATGTGTTTGCCTTGGCAGCCACATCCCGCCCACGAAAGCAGCACTAGCACATAGGATTTCTGTGAATTGCCTGACCTGCCCTTGCACTATTAGTCAACAGGCACCAAGAGACAGGATGAAGGGGACATGGTGTGCCACGCTGACTCTAGCCCCTCTGATCTCTTTCTCCAGGGGTGAATCCTGAGATATGAATCCCACATGCAGCAAGAGTTGGTTTCATGCCTTCAGCCAGCACAGGAACCCCACAGGTGTGGGAGAGGGACCCAGAACGGTAGGAGAAGCTATTGGCCATGGTTTCTTTGGCAGGAAATGGTGAGGCAGCCAGCCTGCCAAGTGTCCCAGCTGTGCCTCAGCCTGGTAGGTGGCTCTTCTCACTCCACAAGGAAGCAGCTGGTCCCATGCACCATATTCTGGACAGAGAATCCACATTCCCTTTATAATTAAGAAGAAAAAGAAAGGGGAAAAAGGTAACCAGAAGGTAACAGTATAATTTCCTAGCTCTTCTTTCACTTTCCAGCTAAGTGGCCAGTGGGGCTGGTGATGAATTCAGCATACGAATGACAAGATTTCAGAGCCTCTGAGACCATTTCTATTCCCCTTCCTAACTCTTCTCCCACTGCTCCATCTCTCATTCTGAAGACAAGCCTTGGCAGATGGGAGACCTGACTCCATCTGCTTGGATGGCCATAATGTAAATAAGCTGGCACTGAGCATTCGCATATGTGACAAAGCAGATCTGTGTTCCCAGGCTGAGAAAGCCAGCTGAGAAGGTGTAAGGAGCAGGGGCAACAGGCAAGACAAACACATACCTATATTATTCCTCTCCTGGATTTCTCCTTTCCTCTCCTCCCTGCCACTTATCTCTCTCTCTCTTTCCCTGTCACTCTCCTTCAATTTCTCTGTTTCTCTATCCCCATCTCTCTATCCACCACCTCTCTCTCACTCTCTCTCTCCTTTCCTCACTCATGAACATTGAAGATGAGTGGGTTTATAACATCTGAAAAACAAACAAAAAAAACACAAAAAACAGCATTTGAAGAGTGTGTTTTCACTCCCCAGTGGTCCCATCCTGACCCCTCTAGTCCCTGCAAACTTGTGATTCTTTCCCCCCCACACTTAAACCAGACCCTGCTCATAGCCACACTGTGCCCTGAGATGCAATTACACGGCAGGCACTCCACCTATGGTCCTGGTTGGGAATCCAGATTCCCAAATGTTTCTCTGTGACCTGAGGTTAAAGAAAGGCAGCAGAGAGCAAAGCCTTGGTGTGCCTTCCCAGTCCTCTTTTCCCCCTTGCCAGTAGCTCTTTCTCTGGCTCCAGCAAAGAACTCAAAGTTATGGAGGAAATCTGCATAACACCTTCTAGATGACAACCATTGGAAGGTTTGGTCTTTTAGAACCCCAGCCCTGAAACGCTGATGCTGGAAAGATGCCCTCCATTTAGTCCGTTCCATGTAGGAAGTACAAAAGAAGAGAGGAAAGGACAGGTAAGGAGAGAGGCAGGCTCAGAGAAAGTTTTCACTTCCAAGATGAAAAATAAAAAATAAAAAAAGCAATTAAATAAAGATATGTTTAAGAAAATTTCTTTTTAACAGGACTTCCTGGTGTCAATATTTTTTATGACTGCATCGAAGGGTGCTGGCAGTCCAGGCAATCCTAGGGAGACTGGTTCATGGTGAGACTCAGACAGCAAAGCCAGCTAATCCTACTACATGGAGAGCGCATGATCTGGCAGATGGTTGCCATTTCTGAAGCCATTTGTTAGCCCAGCCAGGCTCTCAGCCACCTACAGAACTCCAGATCCTCAGAGTTTACAACTTGGCTTTCCAGATGTTTACAAAGGATCTGCTTTCTTTTGGCTTAGAAGGAGACTGGAGGCTGGCAACCTCAAGCCCATAAACTAAATTACCAACATCTAATAGTTTCTAAGGGCTTCCCTGGTGGCTCAGAGGTAAAGAATCTGCCTGTCAATGCCAGAGATGCAAGTTCAGTCCCTGCATTGGGAAGATCCCTTGTAGAAGGAAAGAGCAACCCACTCCAGTACTCTTGTCTGGGAAATCCCATGGACAGAGGAGCCTGGTGGGCCACAGTTCATAGAGTCGCAAAAGAGTTGAATACAGCTTAGCAACTAAACAGCAACAGTTGCTGGACTCATGAGGTACCATGAGGTCACAGGCCACTTTGCCTGGGCCCAATTTTGTGAACTTAGGAGAGTCTTTACTTCTCTGGGCTCTAATCTCCTAGTCTGTAAAATAAGAAAATCCATCAATGACTGTCAAATATTACAACCCAGAGTGGAAGACAGGAAACTGTTTTTTACATCAAAAATTTTCCATTATTTTGAATTAAAGTCCAAAGATCTTTCTAAGAAACTTCAAAGAAGTACCTCTTTCAGGGGGCAACCCTTTATATGACTAAAGAAAACTAACCGATGTGCCTTCCTTCTACTCAGCCAAACATCATCAGGTCTATAGGACTTTCCACATATGATGCAATTTCTAGCACTTAGACATAACTTCAGTGACTGTCTTGTCAACAATCATCAGTTTAGTTCAGTCGCTCAGTCGTGTCTGACTCTTTGCGACCCCATGAATGGCAGCACGCCAGGCCTCCCTGTCCATCACCATCTCCCGGAGTTCACTCAGACTCACGTCCATCGAGTCCGTGATGCCATCCAGCCATCTCATCCTCGGTCGTCCCCTTCTCCTCCTGCCCCCAATCCCTCCCACCATCAGAGTCTTTTCCAGTGAGTCAACTCTTCTCATGAGGTGGCCAAAGTACTNTCTCTCCTTTCCTCACTCATGAACATTGAAGATGAGTGGGTTTATAACATCTGAAAAACAAACAAAAAAAACCACAAAAAACAGCATTTGAAGAGTGTGTTTTCACTCCCCAGTGGCCCCATCCTGACCCCTCTGGTCCCTGCAAACTTGTGATTCTTTCCCCCCCACACTTAAACCAGACCCTGCTCATAGCCACACTGTGCCCTGAGATGCAATTACACGGCAGGCACTCCACCTATGGTCCTGGTTGGGAATCCAGATTCCCAAATGTTTCTCTGTGACCTGAGGTTAAAGAAAGGCAGCAGAGAGCAAAGCCTTGGTGTGCCTTCCCAGTCCTCTTTTCCCCCTTGCCAGCAGCTCTTTCTCTGGCTCCAGCAAAGAACTCAAAGTTATGGAGGAAATCTGCATAACACCTTCTAGATGACAACCATTGGAAGGTTTGGTCTTTTAGAACCCCAGCCCTGAAACGCTGATGCTGGAAAGATGCCCTCCATTTAGTCCGTTCCATGTAGGAAGTACAAAAGAAGAGAGGAAAGGACAGGTAAGGAGAGAGGCAGGCTCAGAGAAAGTTTTCACTTCCAAGATGAAAAATAAAAAATAAAAAAAGCAATTAAATAAAGATATGTTTAAGAAAATTTCTTTTTAACAGGACTTCCTGGTGTCAATATTTTTTATGACTGCATCGAAGGGTGCTGGCAGTCCAGGCAATCCTAGGGAGACTGGTTCATGGTGAGACTCAGACAGCAAAGCCAGCTAATCCTACTACATGGAGAGCGCATGATCTGGCAGATGGTTGCCATTTCTGAAGCCATTTGTTAGCCCAGCCAGGCTCTCAGCCACCTACAGAACTCCAGATCCTCAGAGTTTACAACTTGGCTTTCCAGATGTTTACAAAGGATCTGCTTTCTTTTGGCTTAGAAGGAGACTGGAGGCTGGCAACCTCAAGCCCATAAACTAAATTACCAACATCTAATAGTTTCTAAGGGCTTCCCTGGTGGCTCAGAGGTAAAGAATCTGCCTGTCAATGCCAGAGATGCAAGTTCAGTCCCTGCATTGGGAAGATCCCTTGTAGAAGGAAAGAGCAACCCACTCCAGTACTCTTGTCTGGGAAATCCCATGGACAGAGGAGCCTGGTGGGCCACAGTTCATAGAGTCGCAAAAGAGTTGAATACAGCTTAGCAACTAAACAGCAACAGTTGCTGGACTCATGAGGTACCATGAGGTCACAGGCCACTTTGCCTGGGCCCAATTTTGTGAACTTAGGAGAGTCTTTACTTCTCTGGGCTCTAATCTCCTAGTCTGTAAAATAAGAAAATCCATCAATGACTGTCAAATATTACAACCCAGAGTGGAAGACAGGAAACTGTTTTTTACATCAAAAATTTTCCATTATTTTGAATTAAAGTCCAAAGATCTTTCTAAGAAACTTCAAAGAAGTACCTCTTTCAGGGGGCAACCCTTTATATGACTAAAGAAAACTAACCGATGTGCCTTCCTTCTACTCAGCCAAACATCATCAGGTCTATAGGACTTTCCACATATGATGCAATTTCTAGCACTTAGACATAACTTCAGTGACTGTCTTGTCAACAATCATCAGTTTAGTTCAGTCGCTCAGTCGTGTCTGACTCTTTGCGACCCCATGAATGGCAGCACGCCAGGCCTCCCTGTCCATCACCATCTCCCGGAGTTCACTCAGACTCACGTCCATCGAGTCCGTGATGCCATCCAGCCATCTCATCCTCGGTCGTCCCCTTCTCCTCCTGCCCCCAATCCCTCCCACCATCAGAGTCTTTTCCAATGAGTCAACTCTTCTCATGAGGTGGCCAAAGTACTGGAGTTTCAGCTTTAGCATCATTCCTTCCAAAGAAATCCCAGGGTTGATCTCCTTCAGAATGGACTGGTTGGATCTCCTTGCAGTCCAAGGGACTCTCAAGAGTCTTTTCCAACACCACAGTTCTTTTAAAAGCATCGACTCTTCAGTGCTCAGCTTTCTTCACAGTCCAACTTTCACATCCATACATGACCACAGGAAAAACCATAGCCTTGACTAGGCGGACCTTAGTCAGCAAAGTAATGTCTCTGCTTTTGAATATACTATCCAGGTTGGTCATAACTTCATACTACTTTGCTCTGTCATGCATGCATACTAAGTCGCTTCAGTTGTGTCTGACTCTTTGTGACCCTATGGACTCCAGGCTCCAGGCTCCTCTGTCCATGCGATTCTGCAGGCAAGAATACTGGAGTGCATTGCCAGGCCCTTCTCCAGGGAATCTTTCCAACCCAGGGATCAAACCCACATCTATCACATCTTGTGAACTTACAAAAGTCTTTATTTCTCTGGGCTCTAATCTCCTAGTCTCTAAAATAAGAAAATCCATTAGTGACTGTCAAATATCACACCCCAGAGTGGAAGACAGGAAATGTTTGTTTCTATCAAAAGTTCTCCATTATTTTGAATTAAAGTCCAAAGATTTCCACTAAAAAACCTCATGGCCAGTTCAGTGTGAGTTCAGACTAAGACTCAGGCCTTCTGATCTCCAGCTCAGTGCTCTTTCTACCATGTCATATTATCCTGAGTGTGGACGCAATGCCTGGAGGAGAAGGTAGGGGGACTTTGGGAAAGGAGAACTAGAGTATAAAATTTCCAATTCCAAATCCCCAGGAGAATTGTTTAGCAATAGAACTTTCAATGATGTTACCAAAAGTAGAAAATCACCTTCCCCATTTCTCAGTTGAGTCAGGAATATGAACTTTGGCAAAGGCAGAAAGGCAGTCTTGCTTGAGAAAAAACTCTAAGACTTGCCGTAGTTCCCATAATTCAGGCATCAGGGAAGACAAAGTTCAAGGAAGTCTTAACTCTGAACCAGGAAAGAAGCAGTAGCCTCCAGCCACAGGTTCTTGTCACCAAAGGCTGTTTAGATGGTGAAAGCTCACTAGTGAAAGCTTCTTTGTACAGTATTTTCCTTCTTCCCCAGGGGGTTGAGAGGAGGCATTCGGAGGAAGGAATGACTTCAGCTTACAAAGCTGAATCTGAAAGATTTCATCAAGAAAGTAAACTCTCAAGACAAGTTCATACGGCAAAAATCTCAGAAAGAAACAAAGGATGGAGACAGGGATGACAATTGTCAATAGCATTCCATGGCATCAGGTATGGTGACCTATTTGAAATAAAAGTCAGCTCCTGGCACTCTGCTCAACGCTCCAATGGCTTCCTTCTTCCTTCCCAGGAGGAGCTTTATTCCAAAAAAGTTCTTCAGTATCCTTATTTAAGATTCAGCTCAAGTTATATTATCAAAGAGGCCCAATATTGACCCTCTGACTTAATCCACATTTCCTCTCTGCTTTGTTTTACTTCTTAGCATATATCATCACCTGATATACAATTTGTTTCTTTGTTTGTTTTTAATCTTTCCTCCTCAAAACTCCAGAATATAATATCAGATCTCAGACCGAGTATAGTTACATTTTTCCTGCTGTAAACTAGCACCTAAAAATGAATCAGGCATTCTTGACAAGTGAATGAATGAAAAAAATATTAAAGAATGAAAAATGAAGGCAAAGACATCCACTCTTACCACTTCTATCTAGCATGGTACTGGAAGTCCTTAATAGAGCCATTAGGTAAGAAAAAGAAATATAAGGCATCTAAATCAGAGAGAAAGAAACACAATTATGTTTGCAAATGACATACTCATGCGTGTAGAAAACCTTAAAGACTCCACACACACACATACACACACACACACACAAACTATTAGAACTAATGAACAAATTCAGTAAAATTACAGGATACAAAATCAACATACAAAAATAGTTACATTAAAAAAAAAGTTACATGTATACTAACAATACATTATACAAAATTAAATTAAGATAATAATCTTATTTACAGTAGCATCAAGATAATAAAATATTCAGGAATAAAGTTAACTAAGAAGGTGAAAGGCTTATCCACTGAAAACTATAAAATAGTGCTGAAAGAAGTTTAAAAAACACAAATAAATGGAAACATATCTCATGTTTGTGGATAGAAAGACTCACTTCTGTTAAAATATCCACACTAACCAAAACAATATTCAAATTTGATGCTATCTCTATCAAAATCCCAATGGCATTTTTTACAGAATAAGAAAACAGTTCTACAAATCATATGGAATCACAAAATATTTTGAATAATCAGTTTTGAGGAAGAAGAACAAAGGTGGAGACATACTTTCAGATTTTAAACTATATGACAAAGCTACAAGAATAAAAACAGTATGGTATTGGCACTAAAACAGACATATAGACCAACAGAACAGAATTGAGAGACCAGAAATACATTCATACATTTACTATCAATGGGGAAACAGTGGAAACAGTGTCAGACTTTATCTTTTTGGGCCCCAAAATCACTGCAGATGGTGACTAATGCTGTGATTCATGGGCTCACAGAGTCGGACATGACTGAATGACTAAAATGAACTGAACTGAACTGATCTTTGAGAAGGGTGCCAAGAATACAAAATGGTGAGAGAAGAGTCCCTCAACAAATGGTGATGGGGAAATTGTATATCCACATGCAAAAAATGAAACTGGACCTTATCTTACAGATACACAAAGATCTACTCAAAACAAATTAAAGACTTAAATATAAGACTTGAAACTGTAAAACTTCTAGAAGACACTGAGGGGAAAGCATCTTAACATCAGTCATGAGATGACTTTTTGGATATGACAACAAAGGAATGGGCAAAAACAGAAAAAATAAACAAGTGCAATTACCTCAAACTAAAAAGCTTCTATATGCAAAGGAACAATCAACAAAGTGAAAAGATAATCTATGGAATGCAAGAAAATATTTGCAGACTACATATCTAATAAGAAGTTAATGTCCAAAATATATAAGGAACTCCTACAACTCAAAAGCAAACAATAAAAATAACAACATAAGTAATCTGATTTTAAAATGGCCAGAGGGATTAAATTGCATTTCTCAAAAGATATACAAATGGCCAACAGGTAGAAGAAAAGGTACCTGACATCATTAATTATCAGGGAAATACAAATCAAAAACCACAACCAGGTAGTGCCTCACACCTGCTGGGGTGATAATTATTTATAAAAAGCATTGGTGAAGATGTGAAGAAAGTGGAACATTCAAGTGCTGTTTGATAAGAATGTAAAATGGTGCAGCTCCTGTGGAGAACAGTATGGAAGTTCCTCAAAACTGTTCATTATTGGCATGTCAATACTCATGCCAAACAAAGCAGAGTATTGTCCAGAACAGATATAAATATATGGAAATGTATAATATTTGACACTGGAAATCAGTGGGAAATTATGGATTTTTTTCAATAAAACCTAATAGAATAATTGACTATGCATTCAGAAGAAAATGGATTTAATCCTCCATCTCATTTAAAAACCATTTCTAGGATAATTAAAAATCTTTAAAAATATTTTTAATGATATTAGAAGCAAAGAAACAATAGAGAAAACTCAGAGACTTAATAGAATATAATTGACAGATTCAACTAGGTGAAAATCTAAAACTTTTGTAACAGCCCATAAATAAAATCAAAGGAAACACAACAAATATTAAACAAATATACCAGAAAAAAATAGGCATAAGATTGAAAATAGAGGGGAAAAAAATCTCAAGGGATAATAAACATATGAATTATATCTTCCCTCACAAGTATTTGGGGGACTATGAATAAGAACAATTCTAAGATACAATACTTCACTTATTGAACTGAAAAAAATTATTTTGATAAAATTTGTTCCTCACAAGGATGTGAGCAAACACTTGGTTGGAGTGTATACAGTACACATCTGTATTGATAAGTATTGAGGAAGAATTTAAAGTTATCAATACATATGAGAATTTTCAATGTTCCTACTCAGGGTTCTGGTTTCTAGGACTTTTTTCTACAACATTTTTTTGGAGAGCAATCTGGCAGTGATCTTACAAAATTTTACTTCTCATTCCCTTTGACCTAACAATACCATTTCTAAGTATCTATCCTAAGGTACAGGGCTTCCCTGGTGGCTCAGCAGTAAAGAATCTGCCTGCAATGCAGGAGACCCAGGTTCGATCCCTAGGATGAGAATATCCCCTGGAGAAGGGAATGGCTAGCTACTCCAGTATTCTTGACTGGAGAATCCCATGGACAGAGGAGCCTGGCAGAATACAATTCATAGGGTTGCAAAGAGTCGGACACAAAGTAACTTCATACATACGCACGCATCCTAAGGTACAGGCAAAGATAATCGTCACAGCACTTTTTACAATAAAAAATTGAAATGATCAAAGATCTAACAATGGAAGAATGGTAGAATAAATTACAGAAGGGGCAGCTATTAAAAAGGATGGGTTAATTCTATAGCTGGTAACCTAGAATACATAACTGCACGACACAAAAGACAAGTCACAGAAATTATTTAGTTTTTAGTCTAAAAAACGAGAAGCATGTACACATAGAGATGTGGCTACATAAATGGAGGAGGAGGAGAGTTGTGCATGCCAAGTCGCTTCAGTTGTGCGTGCTAACTCTGTGCAACCCTATGGACTGTAGTCTGCCAGGCTCCTCTGTAAATGGGATTCTCCAGGCAAGAATACTGGAGTGGGTTGCCATGCCCTCCTCCAGGGGATCTTCCCCACTCAAGAGATGGAACCTGCATCTCTTACATCATCTGCATTCTTCACCACTAGCTCCACTTGGGAAGCCAAGGCTAGTTACACACCAATAAGCTAATGGTGGTCACCTGTGGAGGTGGGATCAAATGAAAGAGGGGAACATGTGTAATGGACCAAAGGTAAAACTGTTCCCATTCAGGGAGGAGGAGAAAAAAGAGGGGCCATGGCACAAGGCAACAGGGGAGGGCCATAGACAGACTGAGGACAGTCAGGGGAGGAGGGCAGGGCCCGAGAGCAAATACGCACGCATCCTAAGGTACAGGCAAAGATAATCGTCACAGCACTTTTTACAATAAAAAATTGAAATGATCAAAGATCTAACAATGGAAGAATGGTAGAATAAATTACAGAAGGGGCAGCTATTAAAAAGGATGGGCTAATTCTATAGCTGGTAACCTAGAATACATAACTGCACGACACAAAAGACAAGTCACAGAAATTATTTAGTTTTTAGTCTAAAAAACGAGAAGCATGTACACATAGAGATGTGGCTACATAAATGGAGGAGGAGGAGAGTTGTGCATGCCAAGTCGCTTCAGTTGTGCGTGCTAACTCTGTGCAACCCTATGGACTGTAGTCTGCCAGGCTCCTCTGTAAATGGGATTCTCCAGGCAAGAATACTGGAGTGGGTTGCCATGCCCTCCTCCAGGGGATCTTCCCCACTCAAGAGATGGAACCTGCATCTCTTACATCATCTGCATTCTTCACCACTAGCTCCACTTGGGAAGCCAAGGCTAGTTACACACCAATAAGCTAATGGTGGTCACCTGTGGAGGTGGGATCAAATGAAAGAGGGGAACATGTGTAATGGACCAAAGGTAAAACTGTTCCCATTCAGGGAGGAGGAGAAAAAAGAGGGGCCATGGCACAAGGCAACAGGGGAGGGCCATAGACAGACTGAGGACAGTCAGGGGAGGAGGGCAGGGCCCGAGAGCAACGCAATGAGGATCTCAAGAGGAGGGAGTGAAGGGCGCCGTGAGCCCCGGGAAGGCGCAGCCCTAAGAAAGCAAGCAGCTGAGTAGTAGTGGTGGGAGCCAGGGTGCAGGGGGATTGAGGCAGTTTTTGTCCACTCTGCTGGGGCATCTTCATAGAAACAGACAAATCGGGGCCCTCCCCCCAAAACCATCTGAATCAGAAGCTCTGCAAGTGACACCCAAATACAGTGTGTTTGAAACCGTCCTCAGATGACCAGGGTACAGCCAGGGTTAAGAACCACTGGGAAGACACTGAGAGCTTACTGAGTCAGGGACAACTGAAAACTGTAGCTTATTCTTTCACCAAGCTTGACAGATGAAGAAAAGAGTAAATTAAATCATAAAGCCACCAAAAGGGTTAGCACGGTCAAGAAAGATGTGAGGATATTGTAGGCTGGGAAAGAAGCTGATAAGGCAGAAAACATTAACTGTGAGTTGAAGGGAGAAAAGGAAGGGGGCAGTGGAGGCAGGGAACTGAATGTTATTTGTCAGGCATTTTACTTATGTTCGGAGTTGGCAAAGGCACCCCACTCCAGTACTCTTGCCTGGAAAATCCCATGGACAGAGGAGCCTGGAAGCATGTAGTCCATGGGGTCACTGAGGGTTGGACATGACTGAGCAACTTCAGTTTCACTTTTCACTTTCATGCATTGGAGAAGGAAATGGCAGCCCACTCCAGTGTTCTTGCCTGGAGAATCCCAGGGACGGGGTAGCCTGGTGGGCTGCCGTCTATGGGGTCGCACAGAGTCAGACACAACTGAAGCGACTTAGCAGCAGCAGCAGTTACTTATGTTATCACCATTATGGCTCCTTTTGTTGATAATTAATAATCACTGTTGTTATTTTTGAGGCCTATATTACTGTGTCAGATTTATGATGTGGCAAGTGAGGTTTAGGGAAGTCAAGTAAATACTGAAGACCCAAATCCATGCCAACAAAGAGCCGGGCTCTTTCCTCTGTACTCGCTGTACAGTAAAATCTTGGAGGCAGCTGGTAGGGCTGGGGTCTAGGACTCAGTTGGAGGAGTAGCTTAGGAAAAAGGAGGAACATACCCGCTGAAACAGTGACAAGACAGAGACAAGCAAGAAGGGAACCCAACTAAAGGGGCAGGGCTTGTGAGTCTGTAGAGAAAAGGGCTAGGGAGCCAGTTTGGAATGGGGTTGGGGTTCACAGTTGACTTCCTACATCATCTCAGTAGAGCCGGGGCAAAGTAATTAATTCCATGAGAGCTAACGCTGGTGGTTCGTGGACGGTGCCTGTGTGCTGCACAACAGAGTGGAAAGCCTCGTCTTTCTCTTCCAATGAGATGTGGATTAGTCTCTCAACAACCCATCTGTCAATCTGGAAACCAGGAGCACTGGTGAACTGAGCTATCTGTAGCTAACTGGGAACCACAAAGAGGAAGAACAAGGGCCCTACCTTCCAAGACCTGACAGTCTAGAGTTACTTGGGTGAGGTTTTTCCACCACTATTAAAATCATCTGATTAGAACATAAAAAAAAAAAAAAAAAACTGATGATGCCTTGCTTTGCAAAGGCCATGTAGAAACATTCTGCCACTGACAATCCCATGTCACCCAGTGGTTTTGAAAATAAACAGGGGCTGCATACCTTTACAGCGCCCCCATGAGCAAGGTAAGTGTGCAAGAAAGAAGTTTCTTCCATCAGCTAAGAGAACTCTGGGGGACGGTGAGGGATAGGAAAGCCTGGCATACTGCAGTCCACTGGGTCGCGAAGAGTCGGACACAACTGTGCGACTGACCAACAAAGACAAGCAGATGGGATTTACGGTTTAATTGTAGAAGGTCACGTCACTGAACAGGAAGCATCAGGTGGTCATGCCTATACAGGTGCCTCTGGGCTTCCAGTCCAAAAAGATCACCAAATCATCTTGGAATATTCAGTGGCTTCTGGAGACTCAGCAGGCAGCTACTACTGAATGTCATTTGCCAGTAATTCCAGAATGTCAATCATTCAAAAGGGAATACACCTAGAATTCCAAAAATTTTTTGTTGAGAATGTATAGTCTTTGTTTAAAATATTCTCCATGGTGGCCCTCTGGGTAATTAAATAAGCAGATAACATATTAATTAATAGCAGCAAACAGACACTAACAACTTACTAACTGAGGGATAAGTATTTCCTTCATGCAGCTACTACTTTTGTTTCAGTACTTTCGCCAGAGAGAAAAGGTGGCGGTTATGCATGGTTTTGTTATTGCCAGAAAAAGAGGGGAAAAAAGTCACACCCCCGTACAGAAAAGACAATAGAAAACATGAATTGTATATTTGTGGAAAAGAACAAAAGCGTGGGTTATTTCAGCACCACCAATGCCTCTGTGTTGCACTCATGCGGCAGAGAATAGACAGGCACTGGGGCATCTAAAAAGAAAGCAAAACCAGCTCTCTCGCTCTCTCTGCTCTCTCGGGTCACTGACTGTTTTTGCCCCTTTCACTCCGCCGACCCTTCCTTCTTCTGAGAGAAGGTGAAATTCAATTCCCCGGAGCCTCACTCCAGTGCTGTCAAGCTGCTGTTCAAGCTGTTATTCGGAAATAAGGAAAGAAATCTGACACGGAGACACTCCACGTCTTGGCTGCCAGGAGAAATACCAGCTTTGAGGTCGTTCCATTTATGAAGCTATTTTTAAATTATTATTATTATTGTTTTGCCAATCTGTTTTGTGATGCAGTCTCATCGGAAGACCTGTGGTCCCCATCTATCGTGCAAAATCCATCTAAGGGTGAAACCGTTCTTCCTTCTCCACTTCTTTGATGCATTCCGGCTTCCCCAGCTCCTTCCTTCACCTGGTGAAGCTGGCCGGCTCTGGACATTTTGCAGGCTTAAGAAAATCACTGTTTCGCCTCGGGCAAGGAACACAAATGTTGTAACCTTGACTCCTCCCCTCACAAAGAAAGAGTGAACAAGTGCACTTGCTGGGCTTCTTGTCCCAGAGCCACCGGGCCGCTGGAGTCCAGGTTGGGATACCCAGACACCAGCCTGCTGGTCTTGGGCTTCCCACCCCCGCCCCCTTTCTTTTTAAGTCTAACTCGCTCCTCTCCCTCTTTCTGGAGTCTACCCACTGTTGCTGAAACAGCTTTACGCACGATGGAGGTCCACATCCTCGTGCAGAAAGTGCTCACGGAGTGAAATGGCAAACCTCGCTCCCCGGGAAAAGTGAGTACCCACCGCGGGCGGAGCCGAGGGCGCGGGGGCGGCGCCGGAGTCGCGGGTTCGAGGCCAAGTGCAGGCAGACGCGCACCGGCGGCTGGACTCGGGCTGCTCCGGAAGACGCCAGAAACCCGCCGGAGCCGCCGGGCGGCAGCCTGGGTCAGAGCCGGGACTCTGCCAGCACGGAGGTCCCCTCCCAAAGGAACTGAAAAGACTATCCGCCCCCACCTTCGCCGCTTTTACGACGGCACACATTAGTCCTATAAAAAGCATCTTGAGAATGAGTTTCGGCGTGACTGGGGGATTCTCAGAAGATACATTATTCACGTCAAATTGATAAGAAAAAAGAGCGGGGAGGGGAAGGAGCTCAGACAGGTGATGTGCGGACGCCGGGCTTGAGGATTCTCCCAGCGTCAGCCGCGGCCGCCTCGGGGTATCCGGCGGAAAGTTGAGCGATCGCAGTACCGACCCGAAAGGGGCGGCTCCCCGCCCCCTCGGAGGCAGTCGGGGGAGGGACAGGTAAGCAGCCTCCTGGCTGCCGCCCGTAGCTCAGCCGAAGGGAGGCGGCCTGACCTCAGCGAAGGAATTCCAGCTGGAGAAGCAGCTCCAGGAGCCGCTGGAGGAGAGAGGACGAGAGAGCCGAGGAGAGGAGGGGGAAGTTGGGCAAACAGGTAAGGGGCGTGGGGGGTAGCCAGGGCGCCACCGGAGCCGGGGCTGGAGTTGCAGCTCTTCGGGTAGGAGGACATCCTTGTAATGGCCTCTCCCTGTTCTGCGGAAGCAGCCCACCTTACCCTAATAACAAGCATTTTAGGATTTTCGGTAACTGGACTTGAAAATGATGACAAAACATTATTATAACACTATAGGGATTCGCTTGTTTTCATTCATCCAGTTGGTTGGTTCAGATTTCCCACCTGAGATTCATGCTTCCTGGTCAGCGGAGTGTTGCTCCTTCCACCCCTGCTGTGCAAAGTTGGGCAAGACCCTGGGGGTCTGTGGGCCTCGATATTCTTTGCACATGTTGGACTTTGTATGTGTGTATATGTGTGTGTGCAACATTTAAGGATATATGTGTTGTGTGTATATATATATGTATGAATATGTGTGTGTATATATTCTGCCCTAAATGTGTACATATGTGTGTATACATACACATATACTATATATATATATATTTAGATTACTACTGATATATGAATATATTTAAGACTAATGGAGCAAAAGTGTTGCTGAATCATGTAAGAAAGAAACTGATGAAATTGTATGTTTTAGTGATCCTTAAAAATTGGTGTTCATTAAGTCCTTTTGAGAATGAGCTATGAGTCCTTTTCCAAGAGGGGAAAGCATTCTTATGGAATGTTCATAAAGTTTTTCAAGCAGTCCCAGAAGGTTGTGGACATGCCCTGAAGTCTTTGCCTGAGCCCCTAGTGAACATACCTTGCCTTCCTCTCTAGGGTCTGTATCAACGATCCAGCCAAACCTCTGTGGTAGCTGGGTTGGCTGTGGGAGCCATCTGCAGCCTTCTCTGGGGGTCTGGAGTCAGCCCTACCAAAGGAGAGAGCCTGGCTTTCATGAGTGAGCTCCCGGGACACTATTTCCCAGGAGCTTCACTGGTCTCTGCCTTGTGGGAAACCCTCTTCACAAGCTCTTGCAATGGCTTTCCTAAGGTGACCATCCTCAGCCCTGGAGTTTTCAGTCTTACAGACAGCATTGGAGAACAGCTGCAGAGGGTCACTGTCTTGAGGAGAGCTCTTCAGGTCCCACGGTTGGATGTCAGACACTGGGACTGAGGTCTGGTTTTGAAATGAAGTGCTGTTTGCTCCCCAGTGCTGAGTAAGAATAGTAACGGGCTTCTTGTGCACCTCTGTACTTTACCTTTAAGGCACATGCCTTGGAGGACCTGGGTCTTCCATTGGCAGTGCCAGCAAGGTGTAGCAGAGGACATGGGGAGCTTTGAAGCCCAACAAACCAGGCTTCAAATCTTGGCTCCCTTGCTTCAGGCAAGTCACTGAACTTCTCTGAGTCTCACTTTTCCTCTTGTGCTTTCTTGCATGTTTATTAGGAAAATGAAATGCCTAGTCTATGATAAACTGCTATTATTGACATGAATGTGAGTTTATAAGTCAGTGTTAAATAGTCTTGCACTTTTTTTAGAGCACTTTACTCTCTTATAGGGCTTATGTCAGCAAAAGAATGAGTACAGTCAGTCTTGATCTAGTTATTCTAAAAGATGAATGGTGGGTTCAGAATACAATGTTGGGTTTATTGCTTCACCTTTGTCAAGCAATTTTCTGTGTTGCCAGCAAGTGAAATGTGTCCAGACTAGCATGAAGTCTTGACCCTTTCTCTGAGTTCCCTTTTGGCCCATAATCTTGAACAGAAAACAGCTAGATCTGTGCCTGTAGCTGCATGAATCTCAGTATAGAAACTGGAGAGGGCTGGTGGCTGCATCCATCTCCAGGTACAACATAAACTGTCTCTGTAAAGAGAAATGTCTTCATTTCCATCTTTCACAGCTTGAAATAGATTTAATCAACTCAGCTAATACCTCCCCCACCCCACTCCTCTCTGCAGTCCTGGCCCCTCAGTTGCAAGAAATTGAATGACATAGAAGTAAGGGAAATAAATAGTAGAATCTTAAAAGGAAATTGGATTCCCACTAAGTATCCATTCCAAGACTGATGAGTATATTCTGGCAAGGCATTCTTGAATGTGAAGATGACAGTATTGATACCTACTAGTCACTGAGCCTTCAAGATATACTAAGCACTTCCCTGTGTTCCTACTTTTAATTCTCATGGTAATTCAGTGAATTCTCTCTTCAATTAATTTTCTCACTGCAGGGTATGGATTATCAAATAAAGCTTTACAGATAAGGAAACTGAGGATTAAGGAAATTTACATGATGTGCCCAGTCTCCACAGCAAGTAAAAGGTAGAACCGAACCAGGATATAAGCCCAGATCTGTCTGATCTTGATACCCACTCTTGTTCCACTAACCCATGCTGCCAGGCTCCCTGGGGTCAGAAAGTTGCATCATGTTAATTGGATCCCAAGCTAGTTCTTTTGAAGGGCAGGAATCACCAAATCCACTGGGTGATTTCAGTGGCATGAACATACACTTGGCGTATGAACACATCAACAGGCAACAACAGTGAAATCACCTATGGAGAGTGATTTTCCCACCCTTTCCCAAATCCAGCTATAAAGTCAATAGTTACCCACAGCAGGAGAGGCTGGCTCCAGGCCACTGATTTCCTGAACAATTCGTTTATGTCGGAAAGAGCTCTGAAATTCTTATTCTTCGTTACCCTTAGAATCAGGACACCTTGCCATTTGCCTCCCTGTGTTAAACATTCATTCATTCCATGAATACTTGCTGAGCTCTGAATATAACAGATAAGACCTTGGCCCTTGTGAAGCTTCTATGCTACAGAGATGTATAAGAGGCAGGTGAACACAGATATAAATCGGATCATTTCAGATATTGATAAATGTTTTGTTATTGTTGTTCATTCTCTAAGTCATGTCTTACTCTTTGTGACCCATGGACTGCAGCACACCAGGACACAGGCTTCCCTGTCCTTCACTGTCTCTTGGAGTTTTTTGAAACTCATGTCCACTGAGTCAGTGATATCATCCAGCCATCTCATCCTCTGTCATTCCTTCTCTTAATGCCCTCAATCTTTCCCAGCATCAGAGTCTTTTTCAATGAGTCAGCTTTTCACATCAGGTGGCCAAAGTATTGGAGCTTCAACTTCAGCATCAGTCCTTCCAGTGAATATTCAAGACTGATTTCCTTTAGGATGGACTGATTTGATCTCCTTGCTGTCCAAGGGACTCTAAAGACTATTCTCCAGCACCACAATTAGAAAGCATCAGTTCTGCACTCAGCCTTCTTTATGATCCAACTCTCACATCTGTATATAAACATTAGAAAGAAAGTAAAGAGAGGCTAGGGGCCTAGAGGGTAACAGGGCTTGGGGACAACTTTAAGTAAAACAACAGAGATCTCAATAAGAAGGTCACCCTTAAACTTAAACCTGCTAATAAAAAGAAACCAGCCCCATGAAAATCTGGGGAAAGGGTTGCCTTAGCAGAAGAAACCTCAAGGGAAAGTTCTGAAAATGAATAAATAAAGCAGTATGGCCCCAGAGACAATGAGATGGCCCCTAAGGTATCAAGTTTATAAAGGGGAAATCATTGTTTGAATGCCTATTGTACTAGTCTAGCCTGTTCTGTGTACTTTATATCTATCTTATTTTTTAATCTTCTCAGCAATCTGGTGAGTTAGCTTTTCTGTCTTGATTTGATAGTTAAAGAAACCAAGACTTGCAGAGGGTAACCAACCAGCCCAAGGTTGTAAAGCTGGTATTTGAATCCCACAGTCTGTTCTGCACCAAAACCCAAAACTTTTTGCTAACACAGCATGTGGCCTTTGAGATCATCTCTTCTAGGGGATAGTGAAAAAGAGCTAGCAGCAAGAAATATCCAACGTGTATTAGGTAGCTCATTGCTGGCAGTGATTTCTGTCTGATGTCCCAATTTCCAGTTAGCATGTCTACACCTGCGCTGCACAGTGCAGTAGCACTCGCCCCGTGTGGCTACCGAGCACTAGAAATGTGCAAATTGAGGTGTACCATAAGTGTAAAGTACACCCCAGATTTCAAAGACCTAGTACCGAAAAATACATGTCTATCTCTTGAGTTTTTATATTGACTGTATGTTAGAATGATAGTATTTTAGACATAGTGGTTTAGCTGAAGTACATTATTAAAATTAATTCTGTTTCTTTTTAAATTTGTTTTCATGCGTTCAGCAGAAAATTTAAAATCACATATGTGACTTGAATTGTATTTCCTTCAAATGGCACTTCTGTAGACTAATTAGTTGACAGAGATAGAGTAGGGAATTGTTCATCCTTCTTCTTAATAACTTTTTCTGTATTCTTGGTTCAGACTCCTTCTCAGGTGTGTCTCCTAATTCAGTTACTCAGTGAAGCAGTAAACAAGAAAAAAGGGGTCCCTCTGTGTCCTCCTGCACCCTCATTTTTCTGCTGAGTGGGTGATCATTCAAAGCCCACTACATCATGCCACTATATGAAATAGACTCAGTGGTTACTTTCATCACCAGGACCCCATTCCCTTACCTAGACAAACCTCAAGCTTTCAAGCATCCTATCACCAAAGGGTCATTTTAAACTCAGATATGCTTTCACCATAAAATCATTTCCTAGGACAGTGTCTTTGACATTCTGGGACTTTGTAAAATCAGTCTAGGAGACAGCCAGAGTTTTGTGTCTGCATGCAAAGATCATGAAATGAATCATCTTATTGTGATGCTAAATGTTTTCCCTTCTCTGTCCTTTTCTTGTAACAGCTTGAACAAGATGCAGTCCAAGGTTCCAGAGGGGCTGTTTCAAGGACATCACAGAAGGCCATTTTGGCTTCTGTTGTCCACTAGCTAAAGTGGTCTTTGACTATGTCAATGAAATACAGATACAGTTGGTTTGATATATGCCAAAGGGAAGGACACTCAGATTCTGGTGTTGTTAGAGGAAGTCTCTGGCCGGGAATATCACAGATCTGCATTTGAGTTTGTCTATGGGTTTGTGTGTTACCCTTACCCTCCTTCCCTCAAAAATCCTCTAGAAAAGGTCAGTGTTGGTGAGATAATGCCACATAACAGGCTAATGGAGAAATATTCTAGAAAATGGTTGGCCACAGACTGTAGTAGACATTTGCCTACAATGAAGAGTTTCTTTTCTGTAGTTTGAAAAGGATATACAGACAGACCTCAGAGATATTGTTGGTTCAGTTCCAGACCATTGCAATAAAGCAAATACTGCAGTAAAGTGAGTCACAAATGTTTTTGGTTTTCTAGTCCATATAAAAGTGATTTACCCTACACTATAGTCCACTAAGTATGCAGTAGCATCATATCATAGGGTTTCCCTGGTGGCTCAGAGGTAGAGAATCCACCTGCAATGCAGGAGATGCAGGTTTGATCCTTGAGTCAGGAAGATCCCCTGGAGAAGGAAATGACTACCCACTCCAGTATTCTTGCCTGGGAAATACTATGGATGGAGAACCCTGGTACGCTACATTCCCTAGGGTCACAAAAGGGTCAAGCACAACTTATTGACTAAACAACAACAAAACATTATGTCTAAAACACAATGTATGTATCTTAATTTGAAAAATACTTTATTGTTAAAAAAGGCGAACTACCATCTGACAACACAGTTTGTAAAAGAGAAAGAAAGAAAAAGCCAAACTACCTGCAAAGTACAAGGAAGTGAAGAGCAATAAGATGAGGTGTGCCTGTACCAGATGCTCTTTGAGATATACAGATAGCATTTGTTCATTTCCACTCAAAATCTCCATCTTGCGGGGAAATGTCAGTAAGAAGCTGACAGGAATGAATTTTAGCGTATCTACCTGAACAGTAATACCGATTCTAAACCCAAAAGTCTGTGCCAGAGTCCATGTGGAAAATTTAAAAAAACCTTACCCTCCTTCCCTCAAAAATCCTCTAGAAAAGGTCAGTGTTGGTGAGATAATGCCACATAACAGGCTAATGGAGAAATATTCTAGAAAATGGTTGGCCACAGACTGTAGTAGACATTTGCCTACAATGAAGAGTTTCTTTTCTGTAGTTTGAAAAGGATATACAGACAGACCTCAGAGATATTGTTGGTTCAGTTCCAGACCATTGCAATAAAGCAAATACTGCAATAAAGTGAGTCACAAATGTTTTTGGTTTTCTAGTCCATATAAAAGTGATTTACCCTACACTATAGTCCACTAAGTATGCAGTAGCATCATATCATAGGGTTTCCCTGGTGGCTCAGAGGTAGAGAATCCACCTGCAATGCAGGAGATGCAGGTTTGATCCTTGAGTCAGGAAGATCCCCTGGAGAAGGAAATGACTACCCACTCCAGTATTCTTGCCTGGGAAATACTATGGATGGAGAACCCTGGTACGCTACATTCCCTAGGGTCACAAAAGGGTCAGGCACAACTTATTGACTAAACAACAACAAAACATTATGTCTAAAACACAATGTATGTATCTTAATTTGAAAAATACTTTATTGTTAAAAAAGGCGAACTACCATCTGACAACACAGTTTGTAAAAGAGAAAGAAAGAAAAAGCCAAACTACCTGCAAAGTACAAGGAAGTGAAGAGCAATAAGATGAGGTGTGCCTGTACCAGATGCTCTTTGAGATATACAGATAGCATTTGTTCATTTCCACTCAAAATCTCCATCTTGCGGGGAAATGTCAGTAAGAAGCTGACAGGAATGAATTTTAGTGTATCTACCTGAACAGTAATACCGATTCTAAACCAAAAAGTCTGTGCCAGAGTCCATGGGGAAAATTTAAAAAATCTTAAGGTCCTTGCTCTAGAGGAGCATATTATCTACCAGGGAAGATGGGCACAAACGTAAAATGCCAAGAGCAGTGTAAGATGGCGTCCTGTAAGTGTTCCATGAAACAGACAGTTAGAGTTGGGGATTCCAGAGGGCATTATGCCCATAGCCCTAAAGTACATTGACAATACAGGTGAGAGATGGGCATTGAGGGACTTCCCTGGCAGTCCAGTGGTTGACTTTGCCTTCCAATGCAAGGGATACCAGTTCTATCCCTGGTCTGGGAACTAAGATCCCACATGCTTTGAGACAAAAAAAAAACACACCTTAAAACAGAAGCAGTATTGCAACAAATTCAATAGTTTAAAACTGGTCTACATTTTAAAAAAAATCTTAAAAAAGAAAAAGAGATGACATTGAAGGATGTAAGGCCAGGCTATTGGTTCAGTTCAGTCGCTCAGTCATGTCTGACTCTTTACAACCCAAGGATTGCAGCACGCCAGGCTTCCCTGTCCATCACCAACTCCCAGAACTTGTTCAAACTTAGTCCATCGAGTTAGTGATGCCATCCAACCATCTCATTCTGTCATCCCCTTCTCCTCTAGCCTTCAATCTTTCCCAGCATCAGGGTCTTTTCTAATGAGTCACTTATTTGCATCATGTGCAAATAAGAAACTCCAAAGTACTGGAGCTTCAGCTTCAGTCCTTCCAATGAATGTTCAGGACTGATTTCCNTCCCAGTGGAATATATAAGTGAAATTATGGCATATATATTCAAATATGAGTATAGGGTATTAAACCATTCTGGAAGAAGCTTCTTTTTTCTCCATATATGCTTTAGCCCACTTGAATTTAAAATCTTACTTAGGGCTTCCCTAGTGGCTCAGATGGTGAAGAATCTGCCTGCAGTGCAGGAGACCTGAGTTTGATTCCTCAGTCAGGAAAGTCCTCTGGGGAAGGGAATGGTTACCCATGCTGGTATTCTTGCTTGGAGAATTCCATGGACAGAGGAACCTGGAGGGCTATAGTCCATGGGGTCACAAAGAGTTGGATACAACTGAGAGACTAACACTTTCACTATACTTTTCCATTTGTTATAGAGGAGCCCTCTTGCATTCAAGGAAACTGGTTTTAGGCCCTTGCACCAAAATTAAAAAAGGATTTCTATGGCAAGGGCTTATCCTGAGATTCTTCCTTCTGGAAACTTCCTCAATAATTTTGTTAATGTCATTTTCCTGTAATGAAAATTGACTCAACCAATCAAGAATTCCATTTGCTCTAAATACTCCATCCACTTCTGTTTGGTGTTTCTAATCTGTGTTGCTGTCCATCGCTGCACTTGGAAACAATAAATCTTGACAGAGTTTGCACTTCAAATAATGATAAAAACTGAGCCATATAAAGAAAATTCAGATTTTTTCTTTATAGGGATGAGGGTCTGTAAGTTGCCAGATCCTAGTATAGAGCCTTTCCAGAAAACCAGAGAAAACTCTGGGGCAGTTTCTCAGGGCTGATAGCAATTCAGTTCAGTTGTCTGTCTCTTTACAACCCCATGGACTGCAGCACTCCAGGCTTCCCTGTCCATCATCAACACCCAGAACTTGCTCAAACTCATGTCCATTGAGTCGGTGATGCCATCCAACCGTCTCATCCTCTGTTATCCCCTTCTCCTCCCACCTTCAATCTTTTCCAGCATCAGGGTCTTTTCCAATGAGTTAGTTCATCACATCAGGTGGGCAAAGCACTGGAATTTCAGGTTTAGCATCAGTCCTTCCAATGAATACCCAGGACTGATCTTCTTTAGAATGGACTGGCTGGATCTTCTTGCAGTCCTAGGGACTCTCAAGAGTCTTCTCCAATACTACAGTTCAAAGGAATCAGTTCTTCAGTGCTCAGCTTTCTTGATGGTCCAACTCTCACATCCATACATGACTACAGGAAAAACCATAGCTTTGACTAGATGGACCTTTGTTGGCAAAGTAATGTCTCTGCTTTTTAATATGCTGTCTAGGTTGGTCATAGCTTTTCTTCCAAGGAGCAAGCATCTTTTAATTCCATGGCTGCAGTCACCATCTGCAGTGACTTTGGAACCCAAGAAAATAATACTCTGCTGAGAGCAGAGTAAATCTTAATGTATGGCACATTACTATATGGACTAGGATATTTGGGAACATCACTATATATTTGCTNTGGTCATAGCTTTTCTTCCAAGGAGCAAGCATCTTTTAATTCCATGGCTGCAGTCACCATCTGCAGTGACTTTGGAACCCAAGAAAATAATACTCTGCTGAGAGCAGAGTAAATCTTAATGTATGGCACATTACTATATGGACTAGGATATTTGGGAACATCACTATATATTTGCTAAATTAGTTGTTTATTGTTTTGTTGATAATAAATAAATTCCCCATTCACTTTTGAAAGAAAAATACTTTGGATCATTACTTTCATTTGGGGAGGTCAACAAAGCTAGCCCATATAGCCCAGCTAGGATTTCATTTTATGGCAACTAGAAACCAGGGAAAAATCCAGTAAGAAACTTTTCATTTACAAACATCAAAACCTGGGTCAGTTCATGACTTTACTAATGAAATTGAAACTAATTTAACATAACTGTATGTACAATTCTCAGTAACCAAAGGGTATTATGTTCTATTAAGATATGTTAAAAACATTGGATTATAAGGATAAAATAAAACTCAAGAAGTTTAAGGAACAGATCTCACTTGAAAAATCTAAGTATTCTCTACTACTTTGGGGAAGGAGAACAGTTAAAGAAAACTATAGAGCCTGGAGAAGGCAATGGCACCCCACCCCAGTACTCTTGCCTGGAAAATCCCATGGACGGAGGAGCCTGGTNGATGTACTCTGCATAAAAGATAAATAAGCAGGGTGACAATATACAGCCTTGACCTACTCCTTTGCCAATTTTGAAATTATTATGTCCAGTTCTAATTGTTGCTTCTTGACATGCATACAGATTTCTCAGGAGGCAGGAAAGCTGATCTGGTATTCCCATCTCTTAAAGAATTTTCTAGTTTGTTGTGATCCACACAGTCAAAAGCTTTAACATAGTCAATGAAGCAGAAGTAGATATTTTTCTGGAACTCTCTTTCTTTTTTGATTATCCAATGGATGTTGGCAATTTGATCTCTGGTTCCTCTGCCTTTTCTAATTCCAGCTTGAACACCTGGAAGTTCTTGGTTCATGTACTGTTGAAGCCTGTCTTGGAGAATTTTGAGCATTACTTTGCTAGTATGTGTGATGAGTGCAACTGTGCGGTAGTTTGAACATTCCTTGGTGTTGCCTTTCTTTGGGATTGGAATTAAAACTGGCCTTTTCTGGTCCTGTGGCCAATGCTGAGTTTTCCAAATTAGTTGGCATATTGAGAGCAGCACTTTCCCAGGCCGAGCTGTAGACCAATGGAAACAGGCACGG
Source organism: Oreotragus oreotragus (assembly GCA_006410675.1). Lineage (NCBI taxonomy): Eukaryota > Metazoa > Chordata > Mammalia > Artiodactyla > Bovidae > Oreotragus > Oreotragus oreotragus. The sequence continues at coordinate 64,293 of SJYX01024548.1, forward strand.
GGGTGGGGGTGGGAGCTGGAGAGGAAGGCACTCCAAGTAAGGACGCATACGCAGTTGGCCTGCATATGGCAATGTGCACGGAGTATTTGGCAATATGAAAAAGAACATGGAGAATAACTGGGGGGCACTTTTAAAAATTACTGTTGCCCCCACCTTGTTCTAGAATTTTCACTGAAAAATGGGGCCATGGTGCCAGGGCTGTTGTTGTTCTTTGTTTGTGATTCCCCAGGACATTCTAATGTGAAGCCAGAGTTAAAAGTCATTGAGTAAACACACTGAGTCTTTGTCTTATCATCATGGGCAATAAAATTTAAAGGGTAATATTTTCAAGGGAAAGAAATGGACAGTTAAGGTGCATGGTCTTTATTGTGTAGAAGGTTTATGGACATGGATATTTCTACTCAGTTGTTTTCTTCACAATTGTTGTCTGTAATCATTCTGTTGACTTGGATGTTGTGGCTAAAAAGTGTAGCCAGCCTCCCATTCCTGTACTCTGTGTGCTTTGGGGCTGCCATAGCATGCTGGGTGTCTCATGGCTCTTTGTATCCACCAGGCTCTGTGTGATCATTGCAGAGGGCTTCATTATCAAGCCCATTAGTGCCATAGTAGCTATTTTATAACCGTCAGTAACCGTGCCTCACCTTTCCAACTTTACAAATTAGGAAATGGAGTTTAATCACTGGCCTTGGGCCTTGAGGCCTGCTGGTGATAGAATGAAATTAGCCACGGAATTCCTCATATTTATTTGGCTCTGAAAGCACGTGGTGCCCCATCTCCTGTTGCTGTTAGAATACTCTGTGCCTAGCTAGCCCTGATACCACTTCCATGAATGAATTAGTGTTACAGATCAATTGGTAAAAGGTGACTAGATTGCCCGAGCTGGCAACACTGTGATTTTAAGTATCAGCAGCTCGGAGGCAGCAGGGGTGGTCCCAGGAGCCCTGTCCCTAGCGTCTTGGAGTTCAGGTAAAAGCGTGGCCATGCATACTTACAGCTTATGCACTCCTACCTGTGGGAAGTAAAGACTCCTTAGTCTCAGAGCTTTCAAGCTGTTCTGATTTCTCTTCTCTGAAGCTTCTGTTCACTTAAAAGATAATGGTTTCTGTTACACGTCTTAAAGAAGAAGAAGAAAGCTGAGCAATTTTTACAGCTGCATTTTTAAAGAATTCCTTGATATGTCTCAAGCATGTCTGGGTTTATTGCCAGTGGTGAAGCTGGGAGGTCTTTATGAAGGGTAATGGAAAAAGGCTAGAGTCTTAGCACCACAGCCGCTTTAGGATGTGAGGATAGGTCAGTTTTGTGCCATTCCAAAATGGTTCTTTTTTTTCCTCTGTTTTGAAATCCATTACTGATTTAAAAAACAATTTCTAGTATCTTTATAGCAAAAAGCAAGCCTCTAAAACAGTGGTCCTCAACACTGACTGTACATGAAAATCACCTTAGGAGCTTTAAAATATTCAGCTGCCCAAGCCCTATCCATAAACCTATTAAATCAAGATTCTGGAAGGCTCCATATCACATTTATTTACAATTCTCCAGTTGATTTTCACTAAAACGGACCTTACTTCTCAGCGAAAGTACAAATTTTCATGATTTATTTCTGTTTCTTCTTCTGCCTTGTTCTAGGTATCACTGACCCCAGAGAACCATCCAAGTCATATTTTCGTTGGGTAGCAACTTCATCAGTCTACTCTTTGAGAAGCAGGATTCTAGCATAAAATTGAGGTTTCTACCTATATATGAACTAATTCCATCTTCAGAGTGACCCTGTATAAACTCATGACTAAAATTTCTTGTATGTGCAATTTGGAAATCAAGTTGCCAGAGGCTTGATAATTATGAGATTGGAAGATAAAGGTTAAACCTTCCTGCTATCCATGTATTAAATTTCCCAATTGCTATGTTGATCTTTAGTCAGCCAACACTTGCTTTCCTGTCTCAGCCATTTGAAAGCCAATTAACTCCGTTCCTATCCACACCCTTATTAAAAATATAATTATAGCCGTGTTCTCTGTCATTGGGTAGACTTTATGAGGTGAATTGGCCAAGAACTAACTAGGCTGTGTAAAGCTCTCTCAGGCTCAGGAGATCATTTGGGTTGCAGAGGCTACCAGCAAGAGGCTGAGCTAGGAGAGCCATGACTGTGGGTTTGGAAATAACCAGTTGCAAGTCATACCAAATTGAGAAGAACTTAGAGTGTGGAAAAGGATTCTAGGATTAGTCTGAGAATAATTACCCAGGGTCCAGTTAAATCTAAGATGGCAGCCTGTCTCAAAAAGTATAAATACCAAAAAGTAACCAAGATTTTGTATTAGATTTGGCAGGGATTGAAAGGATGGACCACTCTACTTTTCTTGAGTGCTGAGATGGCAGGATTAGGGGATAAGAAGTTACCAAGGAGACTGCAAGGAGAAGGATGAGCAAAGGTCTGCTGTTGTCCAGGCATCATGGGCACTGGCGTCTGTTTTGTGCCAAGGACCCTTCAAGGAGCTGGAGTTGAAGAGATGGTGTTCCTGTTCATGTGGAGTTTACATTGACGTGAGAGCAAACCGATATCCATACTAAGAATAATAATAAGATAAATAAAATCAGTTAGTTGGTGCTATGAAGAAAAATGAAGTGAGATAAAGCAGTCAGACTGACGAGGGCTGCTTTCAATAGGCTTACAAGAGTCACTATCTCTGAAGGGTGACATTTGAGCTAGCATGTGTAAAGAGAAAGCCACACAGAGATCAGAGGAAAAAAAAAAAAACCTGGCAGAGGGATCAGCAACAGCAAAAGCTCTGAGGTTGAAAAAGGTTTTGCATATTTTGAAAACAGAAAGACCAGTGTGCCTGGACACTTAGGAAGGAAGGAGTGGAGTCAAACAGGAAAATAGCCCAGAGAGTCTGAGGTCGTGAGTGGGATTTGGGTTAAATGCTCTAAGGGAATCACTGGGAGTGTTTAAGTAGGGACATAATGTGTCTTCCATTGCATTTTGAGAGCAGAGGGAAAGATTGGGAGGTTGACCAGGAGTTTGGCAATAGGTGACGATTCGTCAGCTGAGGGGTAACAGTGGGTAGAAGAATTGTTAGATTCAGGAGTGAATGTGAAGGTAGGGCCAGCAAGGCTTCTAGATGCATAAGGGCAGTGAAAGTGAGGCCAGACCTTGTCCTATCTGAGATCATTGCCCCTCCCCTATCTTGAGTTGGGCCACTGACTTTGAACCAAAGTGGAAAAATATCTAGTGTTATTTGAAAACTTTGGGGATTTTGACCCTGACTTATTTATAAAGGAAGAAAAACAAATTCCTGTCCAAGGAGAAATCTGTTGTTTTTTTACCTACTAACCATAAAAATGTCATCCTATCTTGTAAGATTCTTCTGATGAGGTATTGTTGTTGTTGTCTTTTCTTTTTTAATTAATTTTTATTAGAGTTGGTTTTCAATATTGTATTAGGATCTACTGTGGAGCAAAATGAATCAGCTATACATATACATATATCCCCTCCCTTTTGGATTTCCTTCCCATTCAGGTCACCCTTAAGTAGAATTCCCTGTGCTATACAATATAAACTCATTAGTTATCTGTTTTACACATAGTATCAGTAGTGTATATGTGCCAATTCTAATCTCCCAATTCTTCCCACCCCTCCCTCTTTTCCCCTTGGTAGCTGATGTTTCTGATTACTCTGCTTTTCATAAGTGATAGAAATGTGCCATTCACATTGCTAGTTTATGTTGACATTTGAGCTGTATTAACTAAGCTCTTCATGCTGCCAGACAGTTATACATGGCCTTCGGCAGTTGGTCAATTTCTCCATATAAATGCTAACATTATAATAGCAAGCATTTACTGAGCACTTACGGTATGCCAAGGCATTGTTTTAAGAATTTTACGTGTTTTAATTGCCTTGTTCCTCCCGGCCATTGATTAGTGAGTATCTCTATTATTATCATTTTATAAAAGAGGCCAAAAAAGAGTCTAAGTCATTTGTCAAGATCGCATAGCTGATAACGGAGGAGGCAATGGCAACCCAGTCCAGTACTCTTGCCTGGAAACTCCCATGGGTGGAGGAGCCTGGTGGGCTGCAGTCCATGGGGTCGCTAAGAGTCAGACATGACTGAGTGACTTCTCTTTCACTTTTCACTTTCATGCATTGGAGAAGGAAATGGCAACCCACTCCAGTGTTCTTCCCTGGAGAATCCCAAGGACAGGGGAGCCTGGTGGGCTGTCATCTATGGGGTTGCGCAGAGTCAGACACGATTGAAGTGACTTAGCAGCAGCAGCAGCGTAGCTGATAAAAGTAGCAAAGCCAGGTTTTGAAAAGAGTCTGGTTGCGGAGCTTGGCTGTACCACTTTCCATGGATCTCCTTTTCACTCTTTCCTGTATCACTGAAGCTGAGACTTCAAAATTAAACTTGTTTTTCCTGCAAAAAAAAAAAAATCAACCCTGAATATTCACTGGCGGGACTGAGGTTAAAGCTGAAGATCCAATACTTTGTCCACCTGGTGTAAAGAGTCGACTCGTTGAAAAAGACCCTGATTCTTGGTAAGACTGAGGGCAAGAGAAGAAGAGGGTGACAAAGGATGAGACAATTGGTTGGCATCACAGATGCAATGGACGTGAGTTTGAGCAAATTCCAGGGGATAGGAAAGAGCTGCTGCTGCTGCTGCTGCTAAGTCGCTTCAGTCGTGTCTTACTCTGTGCGACCCCATAGACGGCAGCCCACCAGGCTCCCCCGTCCCTGGGATTCTCCAGGCAGGGAAGCCTAATGTGCTGCGTTTTATGGGGTCACAAAGTCAGATATGGCATGACTATTGAACAACTCATGCAAAAACCTCAAGGTACCACTAGGAGGCGCTTCAACTGAGCAAGGCTTTCAGGAGCCGGAATGCTGGGGAAATGGCATGATTCTGCAGCTGGATGATCCAGCATCCTCCAGGAGGGTCTCGCATCTGAACCTCCTTCCATCTGCCAAGATGAAAGGATAAATCCCCACCGAAGGACCTGGCTGGACAAAGGTGCCAATACCAGAGGAAATTCAAGGAAATGCGCCCTCTTCTCAGCCTGTCTTCTGCCCACTTTGCATAGTTCCTGTAGTGGTACCTACCTACCTGTCCCCTCACCAAAGATGGAAAATACTAGAGTTACTCAAAAAGCTGTGCAGAAAATTGTTCTCCAGAGTCATCTGAGACAGGCCTTCAGAAACTGATCAAGAAAGAGTCCTTTAGTTATCAAGTGGAATGAGTTTGGGCAGCAGAGTAGATTATTCTGTCTTCTGCACCTTCTACTGCATAACTGCTCCAGAGAAGTCTTCTTACAAATGACTTCCAGTAATCAGTGTGAAAACAACAGATCTTCACCTCTTTCTCATGGAGGTAATGACAATGCATTTAACAGAATGGAAGTTTATACAAAGAAATTCATTACTGTTTCTTTAATTCCATTAATGAATTCTCCAGCAATGACTCTAAAGGCAGCAATTGTGGTGATTCATCTTCTGTGCTACAAGTTTTAACTTGTTATATGTTTTAATTAAACAGAAGGCACTTTTTCTCTTTTGCTCCAGTCATCATAGGGTAATTTTCTGTGGAAAGTGGTGTGCGTTCATAGGAATTGTTGAATTTATCTAATCACATCATGTATGCTCGTTCAACTGATTTTCAATAAAAGTGTTATGTTTAAATGTTACACATGACCGATGTTTCCTATGGTTAATATTAACTCCAAAATTCAGAACTACAAAGGAAACAAATATAGTTACAGTTGTATTAGACTATCATATTATTGAAGTTAGGAGGATTGCTATGGAACATCAGTTCATTAAAGAAAGCTTAAATGCCATTTCAGGTCTTTGAATATCCTTCAGATAGATCAGAATCTTACAAACAATTTAATTTAAAAATATATATCTTTAAATCAATAAGGTAAACTCCTCCCTTGTTGGATGGTTTGGATTAAATATTCAGTAGAAAGTGAGAGTGACTATGTAGCAAAAGCAGATACACCCTAAAACCAAGTCATTCAAAGATCAGAGCAATGCGGTGGCAACTATGTGATCACAGGGGTGACTCCATTACTTCACTCAGAGTTTGACCAGAAGAGTTTAATTTCTCTTTAGCAAACCTTTCTGATTTTAGTTTTCAGAGGACATCACTGAAACCGTAGCATTGTTCATCTCTGTGACTTTTAAGTTTTTATTTATTTTTGTGCATGCTTTAACATTCAACATATGACAGAATCGTCAGTGAAAAATAGACTTTTTCTGTATCTCCTATGCCAGCCATCCATTGCCCCCAAAGGCAATCACTCTTACCAGATTATTATAAAAAATATCCTGTACTTTTACAAAGAGACACTATGTGTGTATATATATATATATGGGTTAGATGTTCTTTTTTAGTTGTTTCCCATCTGAGATGCTAGATGCTGAGAAGTCAGAACTTGCACTGTATTACTGACCTCCCAATTCTTCCAGCATTGATTCCTTATTGGGCCTACAGCTTCCTCTATCAGCTTTATTTTTTTTACTAGAGGATGACAGCAGCAGTTTCAGAGGAGGTCTGATCTGCTAATTTTTGTCCCCGTTCCCACTCCATGGTCTGCTTTCCTTTGTCAAACACCTTCCTCCTCTGAACTGGATGTTCCTAAGAGTGTGTTAAAGAACTTGGTCAACAGTTCAGGCTCCCATAGTTCAGGACATGAACACTCCCAGCTTGGGCATTTTAATAGCAGCACTGGCATTTTAATAGCAGTGGTTGAGCCTAACATCCCCACTGGTGGAAACCACTAACAACTAGGTGGGGGAAACATATTTGGGGCAGATGAAGACCTCCAGTCACATATAACTTCCTCTGCTGCTGACATGTAATATTACAATTATGAGAAGGCTAGTTGGTATCCACCTGAGTTAAAAGTAAGCCCTCATTTTCCTAGATTCCACATATATGCCTTAATAAGTGATATTTGTTTTTCTCTTTCTGACTTGCTTCACTCTGCTTGACAGACTCTAGGTCCACCCACATCTCTACACATGACCCAATTTCTTTCCTTTTTATGGCTGAGTACTATTCTATTGTGTGTGTGTGTATATAACATATATGTATATATAGATAAATGCATATATACATATACCACACAGGCTTCCCCGGTGGCTCAGACAGTAAAGAATCTGCCTGCAGTGCAGGACACTCGGATTCAATCCCTGGGTCAGGACCCTGGAGAAGGAAATGGCAACCCACTCCAGTATTCTTGCCTGAAAAATTCCATGGACAGAGGAGCCTAGCAGGCTACAATCCATGGGGTGGCTAAGAGTTAAACACGACTGAGCACCTAACACTTTCACTTTCAATATTCCATTGTGTGTGTACATATACACACACATATATGTGGAATCTAGATAAATAGTACAGATGAACTTATTTGCAGGGCAGAAATAGAGACACAGACATGCAGACAAGAGTGGGAAGGGGAGGATGGGACAAACTGAGACATTAGGATTGATACACATACACTACCATGTGTAAAATAGCTGGCTAGTAGGAGAAGGCAATGGCACCCCACTCCAGTACACTTGCCTGGAAAACCCCATGGACGGAGGAGCCTGGAGGGCTGCAGTCCATGGGGTCGTTGAGGGTCAGACATGACTGAGCAACTTCACTTTCACTTTTCACTTTCATGGAGAAGGAAATGGCAACCCACTCCAGTGTTCTTGCCTGGAGAATCCCAGGGACGGGGGAGCCTGGTGGGCTGCCGTCTATGGGGTCGCACAGAGTCGGACACGACTGAAGCGACTTAGCAGCAGCAGCAGCAGGGAACTGCTGTATAGCACAGAAAGCTCAACTCATTGCTCTGTGATGACCTAGAGGAGTGGGATGAGGCGGGGACGGGGGTGGGGAAGGCTCAAGAGGGAGGGGATATATGTATACAAGTAGCTGATTCACTTTGTTGTACAGCAGAAACTAACCCAGCACTGTAAAGCAATTATACTGCAATAAAAAAAGAGAGAGAGAGAATGTACAGCTATGAAAAAAGAGTAAGTCCTAAGTGCAAGAGCCCTTACTCCTAATACATGAATGAACTTGGGCCTTTTAAGAACCCGGAACCTGCCCTTTTGGTTAGTCTGGAGTGTGTCTTGCCAATGAGAGCATTCACTGGAATCAGACAGACTCAGCACAAATTTCAACTCTGCCTCTTCAGGGGCAAGGCTTCACTTTACTTTCTCACCTGTGAGGTGAGGAGAGTAAAACATACATCCCAGGCCTGCTGGGAGAGTAAGACAAGGTCAAGTATGTAAAACTTCTCGGCAGCAAGGAAGCACTCAGTTCACGGGAGCCAGTATCACCTTCCTCAAAGACTTCATGGCTTACTGGGAGACCAAGAGATGCACAGTTCAGGAGGCAAAATCCCAAGGATATGGAGGTAGTGTTGAGTGTGAGCTTAGTATGAATTCGGAAGCCTGTAAGGTCCTCAGAAATCCTCCTGTGAGCCACTCAGTTCAGCCATTCCCCTTCCTTCTTGCTCTAGCAGATCAACTTCTGATTGGCAACCCTTATAAAGAAGTTGCCTTCTCTGAATACAGAAGCAGCATATTCCTTCTCTCTGCTGAATCTGCTTCAGGGCTATGCCTTGGAGCTGGTGTGTGACTCGTGGAAAGTTTGCTTAACTTTTTTGAGCCTGTGTCCTTACTTGTAAAAACATGATAATGAAGTCAATGCCTTTATTCCAGGATTATTTTGAGGATGGCATAAGATAATGGTTTAAAAGCACCTCATCTATAGTTTGCCTTCAAAATAAGGTCATTCCCTACTCCCGTGACACCATGGATATGGTTTATTAACATTGCATCACATGTGGAGGGAAAGCTCTGGAATGGTAACAAATAGTTTGTTGATTTGGTGCTGTGTACACCCAACCACAAACGGCACACTTTCAAGGCCATTGTTTTTGCCAAATATTTGAACAGGGAGCTAGGTTATGATAGGACCCAGATCTGATAAGCATTTAGGAAAACTTCTCAAGAGAGATGAAGCTAGAAGATTAGCTGAATATACTGTCTCCATTTGCCCTACATTTGATGCCACAGGCAAATCAGAGCTGGTTGGGCAGTGTGCAATTCTGAGAAACAGGCAGAAGGCAGAAGTACCTGTTCTTCCTCTGAAAGGCAAATTTTGGAAAAGCTGAGAAATATATCAGCACCAGTGGCAAGCACAATGGGGAAGGCAGCAAAAACTCATTGCATATTGCTCGGGAAAGCACTGCTGCCCACTGATGCTGGAGAACCTGTCAGACTGGACAAAGCCCTGAATGGTCAAGGGCTGGGCTCTGCAAGATCTGGGCCCTAGGCACCCAGCATTCAACATCAGCCTAACAAAGCAGGCCCATTTCCATTTGTGAGTGATGAAATGATATGGGGTTTGTGACTCACTGACACACCTGGAGGGCCAAACAATTACAAAAGCAAAGTGCTTGGCTTCTTTCGGCCACGTGGAGGAGGCCTCAGACTTGGATGACTGTGTGTGAGCCAGAAGGAGCTGTCAGGTTTAGATGCTCATTATTATTATTTGCTGTCTAATTTTAGTTCTTTCCATGTCTTTCCAATTTCATTTTTTAAAATGTTGTGTATTTGTTTATTCTTGGCTGCGCTGGGTCTTCATTGCTGTGGGTGGGCTTTCTCTGGTTGTGGCCTGTGGGGAGACCCTTTGTTGTGGTGTGAGGGCTTCCCATTATGGTGGCCTCTCTTATTACAGATCACAGGCTCTAGGGCCTGCGGGCTTCAGTAGCTGTGGTTCCCAGGCTCTGGAGCACAGGCTCAATAGCTGTGGCACACGGGCCTAGTGGCTACGGGGCACATGGGACCCTCCCACATCAGGGACTGAACCCATGTCCCCTGCATTGGCAGGCAGATTCCTATCCACTGCTCCACCAAGGAAGTCCTATTTCTAATTTCTTAAGCATAATTGTAATTAGTGGTATGAAAAGGAAACGTTCATTTATGAACAAAGTGTGTAGTGAGAATTCAATAGCAAAAATCTGTAAGAGACTAAAACAGATGTGGAAACTGCATAACGTGGGCTCCAAATATCCTGTATTAAGTTGTTAAGGTGAGCATCAACAGTGTACGCGGGGAATACTTTGAAATGTTCAACAGGAGCATAAGCAATTGTTTATGGCCTCTCACAGAGTCATCAGGAGACTGTGTTATGTAAGAGCTTGACAAATACATGTTCAAGGGTAAAACAGCTTTCCCTACAGTGGTAATGAAGGCCTACTTTACAAAGTGGCCAGTGACTGTGACCTTCTTACTGATACTTCTCTGGAAACAGATAATGAATTTCAGATAGGACATGATTATTGACAATGCTGTGGGTAGCTCAGATTATCTGAGCAGCTAGGGCATTAAACAGTGGCAAAGCATTAAGCCTCTCTGGGAATCTTTCTTCTGTGTAGGTAGATGGCTGCTATCAAGAAAGACTTCCTCTTTTGTGGTTTATTTTGCCTAGCAAATGGCAAGCATCCAGTGGGAGTGGGAGAATGACACTGATTATTACGGATGACAGGTTGAAAATGAAATAATGAATCTCATACTTGGACTAGATAACTGAATCAGAGCCTTGTACTTGAAGAGCTTAACCATGATATCTCGAAATTTAGATCTAATTATTGACTGATGAGTCTTTCTTCCCATCTGTTTTGATAGAAGTTTTGAATTCTCTAAGGAATTCAAAGTTTTAGACAATAAAAAGGATCTTAATCATGCCAACTCCAAAGATAGCAACTCCCTGCCTTCTAACTGATACCAGTTTGTCAAGTATGAATTAGATTCAACCGTGAACCCCACCTTTATCGGTGGTCTCTGTATTCTAAGCACTGTTACCAGAAGAGGGATACATGAATGGAAATCTGTCCCAGAATGTATTCCATTATGCATAGTGGGAACAAAAGAGCCAGAACTATAGAATCATTTTCCTAGGTTGTTCTCATGTAAACATTTTGGTGCAAAAGAACTACTGGGATTGCCAAAGTCATGTCCTAATGCATGTATACAAATTGATTTCGTACCAGGGAACTTCACAGGGCAAAAAAGGAAGCCACTATTCGGAAGACTATGCGTTTTGGTTTTTGTGAGTAAAATGCTGCTAATGTATTTGGTGTATAGGAAAGTATAATATTTTTATCTAAAAATCAGAAGCCCAGCTAATGAATGCATTACTTAATACCTTCTGAACTTTGTTTTCCCAAAGTTCCATGATTCTTTGTAGATGAGGAGCCCAGAACTGAGAAACATCGAATACAGGGAGATATAGTCAGAAGCCCATTTTCTCACCGTATTCCTCAAATCCAGAAAGCCTCTTTAACTTCATTACCAAACCCCCAAAGATGTGATGATTAAATGACTGGTAAATATGCATTTTTCAGACTCTTCATATGATTGTCAGTAATTTCTGCCCTAGCCAATATTCTGCACCTACCAGAGGGTGTTATCTACAAGATCTTTTTTATCCTGCTTAATGTGGGCCTCAGATATGAAGAATATTAGCATGCTGGTAGTATGTCCTAGAGTGGAATCAGCAAACTTTTTTCTGTAAAGGTACAGAGTGTCCGTATTTTAGAATTTGCAAGTCATACACTCTCAGTCACAATTATTCAACTCTTGTCTTTATCACATAAAAAAGCCATAGCCAATACACAAATGAATGTGTGACTTTGTTCCAACGAACCTTTGTCACCAAAAATAGTCAATGAGTCCGATTTAGCCCGTGGACTATATTTGGCTAACCCTTGATCTATAGTCTTTTAATGCCACAGTATCCATCCTCTGTCTTAGCATAGGCTAGGCTAAGTCGCTTCAGTCATGTCTGACTCTTTGCAACCCTATGGTTCATAACCCGCCAGGCTCCTCTGTCCATAGAGTCCTCCAGTCAAAAACACTGGGGTGGGTTGCCATGCCCTCCTCCAGGGGGTCTTCCCGACCCAGGGATCTAACCCAAGTCTCTTACGTCTCCTGCATTGGCTGGAGGATTCTTTACCACTAACGCCACCTGGGAAGCCCTAACATAGATTTAATTTATCCATTTAGTTTATCCTAAATTCTGTTTAACCTAGTCATATTTTAGTCCATGTTCTATAGTACCTTCTGGACCTGTTGTCCTGCTGCTACCATGCTGTGCTTAGTCGTGTCCGACTCTTTGCTGCCCCATGGACTGTAGCCCTCCAGGCTTCTCTGTCCCTGAAATTCTCCAGGCAAGAATACTGGGGTGGGTTGCTATTTCCTCCTTTAGAGGATCTTCCTAACCCAGAGATGGAACTTGTGTTTCCTGTGCTTCCCACATTGCAGGTGGATTCTTTACCACTGAACCACCTTGGAAGCCCTATCTATTGTCATACCACATAGGAATTTATCTAATCACTGATCTGATCTATTAATATTTAGACATTATGCTATTACATCATGAATTTGTTGTCCTGTCCTATGGAAATTTAACTTTTGTTTATCAATATTTGTAGTCAACAATAAACACATCTTGAGGTAAAGAGTATTTTCAGTTAACTATCTGTTGGATAATATAGCAAATCCTTTGCTCATCCCTGAGCTTTTTCTGACACAAAGGGATTTTACATAATTACAGAATTGGGAATAAGTCTATTTATCCTATCCCTTCCTTGCTATTACCCATGTCCTGCGATAGCTTTTATCTCCGCAAACTGAGTAGTTCTGATCTTCATGATGCGTCCTTAGATAACCACCCCCTCCCTTGGCTCCTCAGTCATTTTATGCCTCCATCATCGAGTCTCTTTGGGTTTTGTGCATCCTTCAAGTGTAGTGACTGGACTGGAACACAGTGCTCCAGTCACATCAGCTAGTCCTTAATGATGCCCAGCTGTACGTTTTGACTGCGGCAAGCAATAAACAAAGAAGTGTGAAAGTGGGGAAGAAATTGAGAAAGCCCAGAGGATTTGGGGAAGCGCAAAAGGGACTACATGAAAGGAAATCGTTGCTTCTTGCAAAACACTCTGAACTGGCTACTAACGCATTCCATAATTCCTTAAGTCGTCATTGTGGCCACAGTTAAGCTTTCTGGAGTGTTGAAAAGAGTAACAACAAAACCAGCATCCTGCTTTGCCTAGGAATGTTCCTCTTGTAATTGAGAGTGAAGAGCTCTGGTGAGAATCCATCCCTCTTGGATACTAATCATGCAGAGTTTTCACAAACCCACACTTCTGATGTGGGATGAGAAAATCTGGGGTCTCCCTTAGCACCATGAAATGAGCTCTGCTGCCCAGACAGGACTACACTGCTAATCTGGAAAGTTCTGCCTTGGCACTGAATTCTCACCTCTACCCTCCTGATCCAGTGGGGGAAGTTAACCTGAATTTAGCAAGATCAGTTATAGAGGGAATGTGTCATCGTTCAAAGTCCTGTGGAAATGTTCAGGTTAAAATTGATCATAATCAGCATTGGAAGTGATCCTACAAACATTATCAAGCCCCTTAGAAACTGCTAGGTGCCAGAGAAATCACAGTGAACATAATAGTCTCTGCTCATATGGAGCTTATAATGTGACAAGGAAGCAGATATCAATCAATTCCTGAGCACTTGTGAGTATGGTAAGGACAGGAAAGGAGGGGACTTATACTCTTTAAGAGAGCAACCCTGAGAAAGTGATGATTCACCTAAAATCAAAATGGGAAGGAAGAGCTTTCTCAGTAAAGGGAACCACACCTGCAAAGTATAAGTGAAGGTGAAGTTGCTCAGTCGTGTCCGACTCTTTGCGACCCCGTGGACTGTAAACCTACTAGGCTGTGACCCCATGGACTGTAACCTACTAGGCTTCTCTGTCAATGGGATTCTCCAGGCAAGAATACTGGCGTGGATTGCCATTTCCTTCTCCAGGGGATCTTCCCGACCCAGGGATCGAACCCAGGTCTCCCACATTGGAGGCAGACGCTTTAACCTCTGAGCCACCAGGGGCATGCCAAATGTGGGGGTACAGAAAAAAACACCATGTGACTAAACTAAGATGAAGCAAAATAGGAGGAAAGAAAGAGGCCAGACCATGCAGAATCTCAAGGAGCAATAGGAAGTCTTTGGGGTGTTTGAAGAATAAGTATAAGCTAAGTGAAGTGAAGTGGTGTCCAACTCTTTGAGACCCCATGGACTGTAGCCTACCAGGCTCCTCCATCCATGGGATTTTCCAGGCAAGAGTACTGGAGTGGATTGCCATTTCCTTCTCCAGATCTCCAGGGGATCTTCCCGACCCAGGGATCGAACCCAGGTCTCCCACATTGGAGGCAGACGCTTTAACCTCTGAGCCACCAGGGGCATGCCAAATGTGGGGGTACAGAAAAAAACACCACGTGACTAAACTAAGATGAAGCAAAATAGGAGGAAAGAAAGAGGCCAGACCATGCAGAATCTCAAGGAGCAATAGGAAGTCTTTGGGGTGTTTGAAGAAAAAGTATAAGCTAAGTGAAGTGAAGTGGTGTCCAACTCTTTGAGACCCCATGGACTGTAGCCTACCAGGCACCTCCATCCATGGGATTTTCCAGGCAAGAGTACTGGAGTGGATTGCCATTTCCTTCTCCAGCGGATCTTCCCAACTCAGGGATCAAACCTGAGTCTTCCGCATTGTAGACTGTCTGAGCCACCCAGGAAGTATAGGTATAGCATGACCCAATAGGTATTTTTAAAAAGAACTGGGGTAGGGAGAGATAAATTAGGAATTTGTGATTAACAAATACATAGTACGAGTGGTAGCAGTAACAGTGATAGTCGCTCAGTCATGTCCACCTCTTTTGCGACCCTATAGACTGTAGCCCACCAGGCTCCTCTGTCCATGGGATTCTCCAGGCAAGAATACTAGAGTGGGTTGCCATTCCTTTCTCCAGGGGATCTTCCCAACACAGGGATCGAACCTGAGTCTCCTGCATTCATTACCGTGTTAGCCACCAGGGAAGCCCCAACAGACACACACCACTATATATAAAATAGAGAAACAACAAAGACCTACGTATAGTACAGGGAACTATATTCAGTATCTTGTAATAATCTATAATGGAAAAGAATCTGAGAAAGAATATATATATATATATAAAACTGAATCACTTTTCTATGCACGCAAAACATTGTAAATCAACCATATTTCAGTTAAAAATGAACTTAAAAAATAAGAGATAAACAGCGAGAACCATGCAGGCTACTCTGTGGAGACTCGTGGGAGCAAGAGTGAATATCTGTGAACTTACTCATAAGTTCAGGCAGTTGGTAAGATACTGGCTTGCCTAGTATAATTTTTACATAGTAGACCGGCAGGTTTCCCAAGCCTGGGTACTGTCACACAGTTAAGATGTTTTCCTTCGAGAAGAGGTGCAAATGACAGTTGTACCACTCAGCTTGATTGACACCCTCCATGAGTGGTAATTCTTCAGGATCACAGGCATAATGTCATTTTCCTTAATGTCTTCTTGGGATTTCCATCTCTGTGAATTATTTCCCGCAATAAACCAACTAACTGGTTTGCCCCTCAAGTCTGGTCAATTCTGAACCATGGGTATTAAGTACCCTGTTGGTGTTTGAGGGTTTGTTTATTTTATATTGACGTGCCTCTCAACACTCATTTTGCCCAAAGATAAGCATCTTTTCTCCATCAGTGGATTCTAAGAAAATTTAATTTTATTTGGTACCTTGTTTTCCCTGGTAGCTCAGAAGACCCCGGGTTGACCCCTGGGCCAGGAAGATGCTCTGCAGAAAGGATAGGCGACCCACTCCAGTATTCTTGCCTGGAGAATCCCAAGGACAGAGGAACCTGGTGGGATACAGTCCATGGGGGTCCCAAAGAGTCGGCCATGACTGAGCGACTAAGCACAACACAGCACAAGGCGATAGATTAATTTTGCGTGAGAATATGAAAAATGTTCTCATACTATAGAGTGAGTTCCTGAAGTTGGTAAAGGGTTAGAAACAGGGATTTTTATATAGGCTTAAAATTTTTTACCTTTTTTCTGGCATTATGAAATAAGATAAAGAAAACTGGTAGGACCCATAATTCAACCACCTCCCCCCCAAATACATTGTTTCTATATGATGAAAATTTTTCCTGTTTCATTCTTTTTTTTGCATAATTAAATGGTTTTTAATATGAATACAGGTATTGAACCCACATCTCACACGTCTCCTGCACTGCGGGCGGATTTTTTACTACTGAACCAGCAAGGAAGCCCTTGCAACCATTACCATAATCAATTTAAAAAATTTGTATCACCTCAGAAGAAACCTGATACCCTTTAGCTATGCCCTTTTCATCTGTCTATTGTATTTATCTGTATTTTTGCTCCACCACATTCTTTCTTCCTCCTTGATGTTCTAAGATTTACTCCTTTATTGTTTTATCTCTCTGTATGCATATCTTTTAAAAATCTCATTTTGAATCAATATCTTACGATAGCCTTATGTCAATAGTTTCTGAAAGCATGATTTTTTAAGCTCACATAATGTTCTCTCATATGAATGTACTCTTTTTTCCAATCTAATAAGTTAAAATAATATTAATCCTATTTCTTCAATTAGGTATAACTAATTTTTCATACATTTAATACCCTCCATGTTTCTTACTTTGTTACTTATGCTTTCAAGTTGATTTATTATTTGTATTAGACGCAATATTTTCTTCATTTTTCTTAGTATTTCTTAACTCTAAAAAAAATGAATCCTTTATATTTGGAGGGTATCAATCTGTTTTCTATAATATTTGTTATAAATCTCCAATTTGGTGACTGTCTTTTAATTCTGTTGAAAATATTTTTACAAACAAATTTGTAAAGTTTTGTGGCTTGAAGTCTATCAGATGTTTCCTTTGTGGTTACTTTTTAGTGGTTCACTCAGCAGATCACTAACAGCGTTATGTGTTCAGGCACTGAGCAAGATGCATCCGAGTGTGCTCAGCTGCTCAGTTGTGTCCAGCTCTTTGTGACCCCGTGGACTGTAGCTCACCAGGCTTCTCTGTCCGTGGCATTTCCCAGGCAAGAATACTGGAGTGGGTTGCCATTTCCTTTTCCAAGGGATCTTCCCAACCCAGGGACTGTACCTTCATCTCTGCGTCTCATGCATTGGCAGGCAGAGTCTTTACCACCCAGATGCTACGGATAAAACAGAAAAGAAGACAGAGATGACTCCACCTCCTCAGAGCTTACAGCCTAATAAGGGAGACATACAAACAAAACCCAGGCCATTATAATATAGCTTATTATAAGCTGTGCAAGAGGAAATACAGCACCGCACTCCAGTACTCTTGCCTGGAAAATCCCATGGACAGAGGAGCCTGGTAGGCTACAGTCCATGGGGTCGTGAAGAGTCAGACACGACTGAGCGACTTCCCTTTCACTTTTCACCTTCATGCACTGGAGAAGGAAATGGCAACCCACTCCAGTGTTCTTGCCTGGAGAATCCCAGGGACGGGGGAACCTGGTGGGCTGCCATCTCTGGGGTCACACAGAGTCGGACACGACTGAAGCGACTTAGCAGCAGCAGCATGAGACATTAGTCTGGACTTTGGGGATACGGGAAGGCTTCTAAAAGAAAGCAGCTTCCTAGCTGAGAATGAAGAGACAAGCGCAATGTGAACTGGGGCAGAGGAAACAATGTATGTGCAGGTCCAGCCACCTAAATGCTAGATACTGAGTACAGCACAGAGTGCCTGGAGGGCACGCGCATGTGCAATGGGGCGAGGGGCGCAGCTGCCAATAGGTTGAGCAGAGGACCCTTGGGGAGGTTGTTGCTGAGGTCCAGGAGAGGGGTAACCATGGGCAGGGAATGTACTGTATAATTCATGCCTTTTCATTCAATAAGTAGTGCTTTAATTATATATATTAAGTTCTTACGCACGTCATATTATTACAGAATATTTTACTTAGGTTTATGACACGTCAGTTCTTGGGCCAGCATCACGCTTGTTTTGAGTTTTATGAAACGTTTAAACCAGTAGGGCATGTACCCTCTGATCACTTTTTACTTTCGAAATTGCTTTATCTACTCTTGCCAGTGTGTTCTCTGAGATAAACTCCAAAATGATTTTGAAAGTTATAAGAGTATATGCATTTATATCATCTATATAAATACATATGTATATATGTGTGCACACGTACACACACACACACACACACTGGAGAAGGAAATGGCAACCCACTCCAGTATTCTTGCCTGGAGAACCCATAAACAGAGGAGCCTAGCAGGCTACAGTCCACGGGATTGCAAGAGTCAGACATGACTTAGCGACGAAACCACCACCATCATACACACACATTTGTATACACACACATAAAATATCCCATTGATAATTTGACTGGGAATATGATAAACTTGGGCTTCCCAGGTGGCGCTAGTGGTAAAGAACCCATGAAACATAAGAGATGTGTGTTCAGTCCTGGGGTCAGGAAGATCCCCTGGAGGAGGGCATGGCAATCCACTTCAGTACCCTTGCCTGGAGAATCCCCATGGACAGAGGAGCCTGGTGGGCTACAGTCCACAGGCTCACACAGACTGGGACACAACTGAAGCAACTTAGCACACACACACATCATGAAGCTAGAGGTCAGTTGTAGAATAAATGGCATTCATTTTAGTATTCAATCAGCCCATCAAGAAGCGTTGAACTTATTTGAATTACCTTTTATATTTCTTTTCAAAACGTTACAGTTTTTTCATATAGGTCCTTACATTTCTTATTAGAGTTATTCTTTTCTATTTTATAATTTTAATTTCTCATTATGAATGGATCTTTTTAAAATATCTTCGTTCTGATACAGCTGAAATATATGTATATTTTTCCATCTATTTAACTCATTATAATTAATTATGAGTTTTTAGTTGATTATAAGAGTAAGTAATCATAATGTCTGTAAATAATGATAATTTCCCTCCTTCCAATAGTTGCCTTTGATTTCTATTTGATGTCTTACAACACTGATTTTAACTTCTGGTAACTAAAAGATAATAGTGAGCATTCTGTTTTAATACCAATTTTAAAAAGATTGCTTCTTTGTTTAACATATTTTAAAGTATATTCTGTGAGAGCTAATAAAATAAGCTTGTTTTATCTATTCTTCCAAGTGAAATCCTGTCCCCCAGGGGTTCATAATTTGTTTTAATGTAAATTAAGATTCTGAGATCTGCAGTAAAGAAATATTCCCCTGAGTTTGAGCATTTCTTAAATTCATTTGCCCACAGAAGTATTCTTCTCTCATTTGGAAATTTACATCAGTTATAACAGTCAAATTTATATTAATTTGATCTTAATTTTTTCAATATTTTGTGAGTCCTTGTCTCTATTTATTGCTATGGGCACTATGGTTTGGTTTTGCTAACAATTTTTTCATTAATTTAGAAGATAGTCATCTTCTTTATTTCTACAAGTGATTGCACTTGAAATTTTTCACAGCATGTCTACATATACTGTATGCTTACCAAAGTCAAAGATATAAACACCTACTTTTCTAATCAAGTTCAGAGTGAAATGGTGTGTTTGAATAACCCCCCCACAGATGAGAAATTTAATCCATTTTTCATCCTTCCAGCCTTTTTCTCAGTACTTATAAGAATAATTTTGCATTTTTATTCAAGTTACTGTCGTATTTTATATTACATGATTTCTTTTTTGTGAATTATTTTGCCTACTCAGCAGGCAATCATATTTATGGTGTATTACTGGACAGTTCTATGGTTCCTTGATGTCTGTGTTCACAGCTCTTGTCCTTTTGCCTAATTTCTTACTTTTGACTTCTTTTAATTCATCTTTCAGGCAGCTGAAATGTCTTCAAGAATTATTGTAAGCAGGGCAAGTAGGTTTTATGTATGTATCTCGATCCTTTGCTTAACTTGAATAAATTCTATCAGGTTTCAACATAATGATGTGTCTGGGTATAAAATTCTTATCTAACCATCTTACTAGCCTTTCGTATTTTGTCATGTAGTAGAAAAATCTGAGCTTTTCCGTGTTATTATTTCTTATTCATCTGTTTTTCTTCCTGGATTTTTATGACTTTTACATTGTAATTCAAATATTTTATCATAATGTATCTAGGTGTGAGGTCTTTTTACTGATTTTGCATAGTACTTCCTGAATCAATTAAGTTTCCAGAGTCAGATCTTGCATAAGCATTGGGGAGATTGTTTTAATTTTTTAAATAATTCTGAATATCCCTTTGATTATATTTTCTTTATTCTCTTTTTGTTTTTTTTTAAATTGAGGCATAGTTGATTTACAATGTTGTATCTAAGAAATTATGGAAATGAACTTATTTACAAACAGACTTATAGACATAGAAAATAAAATTATGGTTACCGAAGTGGAAAGGGGAGTGAGGAATAAATTAGGAGTATGGATTAACAGATACACACTACAATATATAAAGTAGATGAAGAACAATGACCCACTGTATAGCACAGGGAACTATATTCAATATTTTGCAATAACCTATAATGGAAAATAATCTTTATTTTCTTTTTAAAATATATTTTAAAAATTTTAATGCTTTTTTTAGATAGGTAATTTACATCTGATAAAATACAAGCACTCTGAAGTGTATAATTTTAGTGGGTTTGCCAAATCCATATATCTAAGTAACCCAATCCCTGTATGATACAGAACATTTCCATCATTCCAGAAAATTCCTTTATGTTTCTTCCAAGGCAACCCCATGGCCAGAAGTAACTGCTGATCTGATTTCTATCAACTTGGATTAGTTTTGCTATTCTGAATATCATATGAATGGAATCTTACACTATTATGTATAAGACTTCTCTTTTTTGAGATTTGTCCTTGTTATTGCTTATATCAGTAATTCATTTCACTTATTGCTGACTAGAATTTTATTTTATTAATACACTGCCATATGTTTATTGAATTTCCTATTTGTGGATATCTGAGCTATTTCTGGGCTTCCCTTGTGACTCAGCTGGTAAAGAATTCACCTGCAATGTGGGAGACCTGGGTTCGATCCCTGGGTTGGGATGATCCCCTGGAAAAGGGAAAGGCTACCCAGTTTGGGGATACTATGAATAAAGCAGCTATGATATTTTTGTAAATGTTGTTGTGGATATATTTTTCACTTCTTTTGGATAATTAATTACCTAGACTGGAAGTTTGAAGTCAAAAGATGACCATAATTTTAACTGTTAAGAAGCTACTAGCAATTTTCCAAAGTAGTTGTGTAAAACACCCCTACCTGCCATGTGAGTTTCAGCTATCCTGAATACGGTGTTGTTACTCTCATTATAGTTGTCCTAGGAGGTGTGTAGTGGTATCTCATTGTGATAACTCTTCTCTTTTTCAAGAGTACAAATTAACACTTATTTGATTTGTTCCCCATTTTAGGAATCTATCATCCCTTACCTCATTTATTCCTTTGAGGGAGTACAATGTACAGCTTCTATACTTTAGAGAGTGTCTGATTCTGTTACTTGTAGTGTCAGTTTCACCTCTTATTGCCTTCGGTAGATCTATTAATACTATTTGGTTGGCTAGAACTGGACATGGAACAACAGACTGGTTCCAAATAGGAAAAGGAGTACGTCAAGGCTGTCACCCTACTTATTTAACTTCTATGCAGAGTACATCATGAGAAACGCTGGGCTGGAAGATGCACAAGCTGCAGTCAAGATTGCTGGGAGAAATATCTATAACCTCAGATATGAAGATGACACCAACCTTATGACAGAAAGCAAAAAAGAACTAAAGAGCCTCTTGATCAAAGTGAAAGAGGAGAATTAAAAAGTTGGCTTAAATCTCAACATTTAGAAAATGAAGATCATGGCATCTGGTCCCATCACTTCATGGGAAATAGATGAGGAAACAGTGGAAACAGTGTCAGACTATTTTGGGGGGCTCCAAAATCACTGCAGATGGTGACTGCAGCCATGAAATTAAAACACGCTTACTCCTTGGAAGAAAAGTTGTGACCAACCTAGATAGCATATTGAAAAGTAGAGACATTACTTTGCCAACAAAGGTCCATCTAGTCAAGGCTGTGGTTTTTCCAGCGGTCATGTATGGATGTGAGAGTTGGACTGTGAAGAAAGCTGAGCGCCGAAGAATCGATGCTTTTGAACTGTAGTGTTGGAGAAGACTCTTGAGAGTCCCTTGGACTGCAAGGAAATCCAACCAATCCATTCTAAAGGAGATCAACCCTGGGTGTTCTTTGGAAGGAATGATGCTAAAGCTGAAACTCCAGTACTTTGTCCACCTCATGTGAAGAGTTGCCTCATTGGAAAAGACTCTGATGCTGGGAGGGATTGGGGGCGGAAGGAGAAGGGGACGACCGAGGATGAGATGGCTGGATGGCATCACCAACTCAATGGACGTGAGTTTGAGTGAACTTCAGGAGTTGGTGATGAACGGGGAGGCCTGGCGTGCTGCGATTCATGGGGTCGCAAAGAGTCAGACACGACTGAGTGACTGAACTGAACTGAACTGAAAGTTCATCTGGAATTTTCCATAACATCTTAGGGAAAAATCCAAACAAACTTTTCGGTCAGCCCAATATTATTACTATTTTTTATTTCCCTATAATCCCTCCTTATCTCACCCAGCACCTTTTTTTCTTCCCTCTCTTTATCTCACAATGGCTGTCTGTCCTTTTCCACACTATCCTTTTTCCACATACACTGAGGGTGAGAAACAGTTCTAAAATTGTCTTTGAGGTGATGCTTCACTTTCCTGGTTATGTCCTTTTTTCCACTAGCTGGGCTATTTATTTTTCATGTTAACTCATCCAGGAGTGAAAATCAATCTCCTTAGACCCAATATTTGTGAACACAGAACATGTGCATTGTGTTCCAGGACCTGCTCAATGTGTACTGAGCTATAAGTTTTCTGGTCCACAGCTGGAAGACTGAATGGCATGTCCTAGTTCAAGATCAGCTCCTGACAAGAATGCCACTGATGGTGTGTGTGCTAAATCACTTCTGTTATGTCCAACTCTGTGCAACCCGTCTGCTAAATAGAACCATTTAGCTATCCCTCTGCTAAACAGAACCATCTTCAGTCCAGTAGGGTGTCCCTTCCATATCTGTATAAAAGTCTCAATACTCAGAAAACAATGAAGTTGGATGTTACAAGACTGAGTAGTGGCACAATGAATCCTAGAACACACATCTAGCAAGAAAAAAACCCGTCTGCTAAATAGAACCATTTAGCTATCCCTCTGCTAAACAGAACCATCTTCAGTCCAGTAGGGTGTCCCTTCCATATCTGTATAAAAGTCTCAATACTCAGAAAACAATGAAGTTGGATGTTACAAGACTGAGTAGTGGCACAATGAATCCTAGAACACACATCTAGCAAGAAAAGTCTGCTGCCGCTGCTAAGTCACTTCAGTCGTGTCCGACTCTGTGTGACCCCATAGACGGCAGCCCACCAGGCTCCCCCATTCCTGAGATTCTCCAGGCAAGAATACTGGAGTGGGTTGCCATTTCTTTCTCCAATGCATAAAAGAGAAAAGTGAAAGTGAAGTCACTCAGTCTGTCCGACTGTTAGCGACCCCATGGACTGCAGCCCACCAGGCTACTCCGTCCATTGGATTTTCCAGGCAAGAGTACTGGGGTGGGGTGCCATTGCCTTCCCCAAAGAAAAGTCTAGGTGGGGAGAAAGGAAGAGTCCATGGAAGAAGGACCTTCTAAAGATGAGGCATTTTTGTGCATCATCTAATTCAGTGGTCCTCATTCAATACACAGAGCTCCATCAGTGGCTTCCCAGGTGGTACTAGTGGAAAAGAACCCACCTGCAGTTTCAGGAAAGGAATGAACACTCTCCCTACCTGATTTGAAGCCAACAGTTTGGCTTTGTTTCCAGCAGCAAATCATATGTTGCTTAATAATGATGATTCTCAAGTCAATACCATGGATTATGTTAATCCTGATATTTCTTTCAAGTTTCTGGCTGTAGTCTAACTGTACATTTTGGTTTGGGATGTTTTTTAGTTTTCCTTCTCTCCCCTTCTGCACTTCATGTCTTTATAAGTAATCAAAAATAGGGACATCTTTCCAGAAATCTAATGTGTCCTTTTAAGTTCTATCCAGTTTTAAGAGTTTGCTGCTGCTGCTGCTCAGTCGTGTCCATCTCTGTGCAATCCCATAGACAGCAGCCCACCAGGCTCCACTGTCCCTGGGATTCTCTGGGCAAGAACACTGGAGTAGGTTGCCATTTCCTTCTCCAATGCATGAAAGTGAAAAGTGAAAGTGAAGTCGCTCAGTCATGTCTGACTCTTCATGACCCCATGGACTGCAGCCTACCAGGCTCCTCCATCCATGGGATTTTCCAGGCAAGAGTACTGGAGTGGGTTGCCATTGCCTTCTCCATTTAAGAGTTTATCATTCTATATATTTCCCCCATGAATCTTGACTAAACTCCTCAGTTTAATCAATTCCAAGTTTGTATGAACAACTCATATTTTCTTTATTTTATACACATGTGCTGGGCTGTGCTTAGTTGCTCAGTCATGTCCAACTCTTTGCAACCCCATGGACTGTAGCCCACCAGGCTCCTCTGTCCATGGAATTCTCCATGCCAGAATACTGGAGTGGATAGCCATTCCCTTCTCCAGATCTTCCCAACCCAGGGATCAAACCCCAGTCTCCCATATCGCAGGCAGATTTTTAACCTCTGAGGGTAAAAAGGAAGTATAAAAGTCTCAATATCCAGAAAACAATAAAGTTGGATGTTACAAGATGTTACCACTTCTGCTCAGAAACTTAAGAAGTTAAAAGCTCAGAAGCTTAAGACTAAAATTTAGCACAGCTCTATGGGCATTATGTAGGTACCCTCGCTGTATAAAAAAAAAAAAAAAATCCCCAAAATCTGCCCCCTCAGGATAGATTACCCTAGTCACAAGATTGAAAGTATTGCTAAGTGTTTCATCATCATGCTTATGAGTATATGTATTACATACTCTGAGCCCAGGATACTTTCTTATCCAGAAGTAAGACAACAGTCAACAAAGGCTGATTTCCAGCCTTCTTTTGAGACAAAAGTCTCACACAATTAGCCTTTGAAATGTGTATTCCCTAAAGTACCATGAAAACTTTGTTTCATAAAGTGTTTCTAGGAAAGTCCTATGTCCTCATCTTGATGTTCTTTCATATCCCGACTAGTAAAAATAAGAGCTGTGTTGTTCTCTTCATGACCCTCAAAAAATCAGTCTCAAATTGTCAATATTGGGTTACAATACCAAGGATAGCAAACAAAGAGAAAGATCCAAGGAGAGAAATATTAACTACCTGTCCAAAATAGTTACTGTAACCATTCTGAGCTCTTGGTAAAGGTTCAAAATTCCCATGTTTGTCCACTAGATGAAAAGAGAATCTTTGTTATTAGGAAAGCATATTCAAGATGTTAGTCCCACTATTGTAGCCGCGCATTCCGGGAAACAAACACACTCAGAAGGACAGTGCAGATAATGGAGTGCAGTTTATTACACTGGCGGGCCCAAGGCAGTCTCCTCTTAGCCAAGAACCCCGACCAGTTTTTGTGAAAACCTTACATACCCTAAGTGTACGTGCTCAAACCCACCTCCCCAAATTCTCTGAAACTAGTCTGAACAAAGGAAAAGAAAGATACAATCAAAGTTAACCCATGATTCGTATGCCTTTAGCCTAGGTAATTAACAGTGGACAGTTATCAATAGAACTGTGGTCATACCCCAATAAGCATAATAGAATTTATCATTCTATTCGGTTACACAGATAATTAGGGTATTCTTTTAGGTGATGGAGAGTCTAGGTACAAGCCCTGGGGCTCTTCCATCTGGGGGGATCTGGTTTTCCAGTTGGTCTGTCATTTCCATACATACTGGGAATATAGCTCAAAGTTCATAGTCCGGCCCAAGATGGAGTCCCGCTTTCAAGATGGAGCCTGTTCTGTTTGTTTCTTCCTTCACCTCTAATACTCCATATAAGTTATTGCTCTATTGACTCAAATGTTTGACAAGTTATTAGAAAAGCTGTTGGATTAGCACAAAGCCCCCATCAGATCTACATTAACACCTTCAGCCACTGGCCTGTCGTTTAGTAGGCATCTGCTTCCCTCTACACCATAAGTGGTAGTCAGTACCTCAGACCACAGATGGGCAAAATGACCCAAAGTTTTGGCCCAATGGGATGCTGCCTGCTCCTTGTGATGATTTCAGATGTAACCTAATGACTCTTTGCCGTGGTAGGATCTCCAGAAATCTTGGTTGGGTTTTGCTGGTGACACCCTCAGCATAATCTGCTGAGCAGGGGCATCTTCTGTGGCCATAATCACCTCTGGCATAATCAGCTATTTGATGGTGCCCAAAGATATTTTTAAACCATATTTGTCAAAAGCCCAACCTCTATTCCCACAAGAATCTATTTTGTGCTAGTTTTCTATTGCCTATAGATAAGGGCATCTCAGTCTTTCTAAAAGGACTGTTCTCAAACAAGGGGCATATAAGACAACATGTCAGCAAGGTGGCCTGGTGACTGGTGCTCCTTCCAGAGCCAGATGGAAGGTGCAGTTGACTCAGTTGTCCCTTTAAGGCAGGAACTATCCAGGACACAGTTAACAAAGAGAAGTCATCAGGGGATTTATAATGGGTTTAAGAACAAAACCAAAAATGGGATTGTTATGCAACATCCCCCATTTGATCGTCAGAGGACAGATGCTCCATCAACAGAGGAATTTCCACTGACATTTCCAGGGACCCATAGAATAATTGCCACTTGAATGTTTTTTTCAGGCTTTCAAAGGAGTGTAGGAATGACCTGAGGCTGTATTGCATTCATGTCATTAGTCAAAGTTGCCTTGTCAATATAGCTTGTATTATTAGTTTATGTTCAAACAGATGTCCTTGTGTATTTTTCTAATGAAGAAAGGAGCCATATTATGATGGCCATTCTTAAAAGACTAACATAAAATATACTCATTCATTCTTTCAATCACTTGCAGTCAGCTCTTGTCTGCTCACCATGTTGGATGCTATGCTAGGCACCAAGATGAAAAGGTGACCACTCTCTACCTTCCAGAAGCACATAGTCTAGTGGAGGAGAGAGCTGAATACAGTCACAGGCAGAAGTGGGGCAGTTACTGAAGAAGCAGGAAGAGAGTGAGGAGGAGATTTACAGAGGAAATGGCATAAACAAACTTATAGTGATTCTTATTTCCCTAATATTTTGGACAATTGCAAATAGTCTGATGGGCAGAACATACAAAGAAGTAGAAAATGACAGTAAGTATGGCTTAAAAAGTACGTGTGGGTCAGATGGTAAAGGCCTTTGAATAGTGTGCTAAGTGGTTTGATCTGTGCTTTGGGGGAGCCACAGTAGCAGATTTGGGGTCAGGTATCTTGATTCAAAGGCACAGTTTTCTCTGCTGGATTGCACTTATGCCTCCAATCACTAGTGGCCACCACACTGGATTCACCCAGTGGAAGGTGTCTCCCTGGTGACTCAGATAGTAAAGAATCTGCCTGCATTGCAGGAGACCTAAGTTCAATCTCTGGGTCAGAAAGATCCCCTGAAGAAGGAAAAGGCTACCCATTCCAGTATTCTTGCGTGGAGAATCCCACAGAGGAGCCTGGCAAGCTACAATCCATGGGGTTCCAAAGAGTTGGACACAACTGAGTGACTCACTCACTTCCCTAATAGAAATTTATAAATTACCTGTTAGAAGCAACAGGTGAGTACTCTTACTACTATCTCCATCTTACTGATTAGGAAATTAAAGCATAAAGAAGTTATGTAACGTGTCCAAGGTCACATAGCTAGTTAGGTGATCCCAGACAATCTGACTACAGAGTCTGTAGTTTTAACCATACTTTATCTTCTCTTGATCTAGAGATCTTTATGAATTTATCTGTGTTCTGCTAATACTTGCGTTGACAAGTAAAGGCAGCCTTCTATATCAGTTTTGATAATTTGTCAATTTAACTGAAAAGATTAATGTATGTAATAATACAGGTATCAGGGTCAAAGAATGAAGGATAATCCCTAGTCATGTCTCCAGATATCTTTTCCTTTACCCTTTTGTGGCTATAGGAAACCAGATATGTGGAACTGGGCATCCTTGTCCTGTTAAGGGCACAGAAGTACTAGAAAGCTCTCAAGGGACTATTAACAGATTTGATGAGACCTCTGAGATGCTACCAATACTGCAATTGCATTTACTACCCAAGACATGGAAAGGTAAAAACTAAGAATCGAATGGGACTATCATGTGCACGATAAATACTGGTTGTTTGGTTTTAAGAAGAAAAAAGACGTTGGACTATAAGCTGAAGCCAAAACCGGACAGACAGGTCCTGCAGGTGCTTCTCCTTGTGCGTTGATGTTAATAACATCCAAACAGGCCTTAGGGCTGTCTTCATACTTTGCCCTTACCGGAAGAGTAGTATATCATTTCCCACGTGTTAAATATACCCTTACAGCATGACTCAAATTTTATGATTTTTACAAATCACCTACTGTGTTTTGAATTTCTCTGGCTTCTCAATACCTTACTCACCTCAGCTCAGCTCAGTCACTCAGTCCTGTCAGACTCTTTGCGACCCCATGAATCACAGCACACCAGGCCTCCCTGTCCATCACCAGCTCCCAGAGTTCACGCAAACTCATGCCATCCAACCATCTCATTCTCTCAACCTTCTCCACCTGCCCCCAATCGCTCCCAGCATCAGAGTCTTTTCCAATGAATCAATGCTTCGCATGAGGTGGCCAAGGTATTGGAGTTTTAGTTTCAGCATCAGTCCTTCCAATGAACACTCAAGACTGATTTCCTTTAGGATGGACTAATTGGAACTCCTTGCAGTCCAAGGGACTCTCAAGAGTTTTCTCCAACACCACAGTTCAAAAGCATCAATTCTTTGGTGCTCAGCTTTCTTCACAATCCAACTCTCACATCCATACATGACCACAGGAAAAACCATAGCCTTGACTAGATGGACCTTTGTTGACAAAGTAATGTCTTTACTTTTTAATATGCTGTCTAGGTTGGTCATAACCCTCCTTCCAAGGAGCAAGTGTCTTTTAATTTCATGGCTGCAATCATCATCTGCAGTGATTTTGGAGCCCCCCAAAATAAAGTCTGACACTGTTTCCACTGTTTCCCCATCTATTTCCCATGAAGTGATGGGACCAGATGCCATGATCTTCGTTTTCTGAATGTTGAGCTTTAAGCCAACTTTTTCATTCTCCTCTTTCACTTTCATCAAGAGGCTTTTTAGCTCCTCTTCACCTTCTGCCATAAGGGTGATGTCATCTGCATATCTGAGGTCATTGATATTTCTCCCAGCAATCTTGATTCCAGCTTGTGCTTCTTCAATACCTTACTAGGAGTCTTTATTTGCTGGAAGTTCAACATCGAAGATTTATTGTGTTGGAGAAGATAGAGTTGCTTTAGAGTTAAAATCAGAACAATGGTAATTGTTAGAGCAAGACATATCTAGCATTATAAAGGAAAGCTTTTCAGTTAACTAAGACTGTGATACACTGCGTCTCCTGTGTGCAGTATTCACTTCCTTTTCCCCTGAAATGTTTTAGCAGACACTGAATAACTAACAAAGGTTGGTGCTGGGAAGAGTAAGACCATGATGTCTGAGGCTGTACAAGACTGGTCTTAGAACGTTTCTATAGCTTGAAACAGTGAAATAATCTACAAGCACTAGCCTGTACCAAGACCTCTGCTGCTGCTGCTAAGTCACTTCAGTCGTGTCCGACTCTGTGTGACCCCAGAGACGGCAGCCCACCAGGCTCCCCCATCCCTGGGATTCTCCAGGCAAGAATACTGGAGTGGGTTGCCATTTCCTTCTCCAATGCATGAAAGAGAAAAGTGAAAGTGAAGTCGCTCAGTCTGTCCGACTGTTAGCGACCCCATGGACTGCAGCCCACCAGGCTACTCCGTCCATTGGATTTTCCAGGCAAGAGTACTGGGGTGGGGTGCCAACCAAGACCTCAGTATTCTAATTTATCATGCTCACCCATCCTACATGGAAAATTATATTTAGTCCACTTTTTAGAGGGTTGTCATCTTCATGTTCATTTTATATCTCCAACATTTTCATATACTTTTAATTATATGTAGATATAGATATAAAATGGACTGGAATGGGTGCATTTAACTCAGATGACCATTATATCTACTACTGTGGGCAGGAATCCCAGACCCCATGGACTGCAGCCCACCAGGCTACTCCGTCCATTGGATTTTCCAGGCAAGAGTACTGGGGTGGGGTGCCAACCTAGATAGTATATTAAAAAGCCAACAAAGGTCCGTCTAATCAAGGCTATGGTTTTTCCAGTGGTCATGTATGGATGTGAGAGTTGAACTGTGAAGAAAGCTGAGTGCCGAAGAATTGATGCTTTAGAACTGTGGTCCTGGAGAAGACTCTTGCGAGTCCCTTGAACTGCAAGGAGATCCAACCAGTCCATCCTCAAGGAGACCAGTCCTGGGTGTTCATTGGAAGGACTGATGCTGAGGCTGAAACTCCAGTACTTTGGCTACCTCATGTGAAGAGCTGACTCATTGGAAAAGACCCTGATGCTGGGAGGGATTGGAGGCAGGAGGAGAAGGGGACAACAGAGGATGAGATGGCTGGATGGCATCACTGACTCGATGGACATGAGTTTGGGTGAACTCTGGGAGTTGGTGATGGACAGGGAGGCCTGGCATGCTGCGATTCGTGGGGTCGAAAAGAGTTGGACAAGACTGAGTGACTGAGCTGACTGACTGACTGTACACATATGGAGAGAAAAATGTATGATAATGTTTATAGCAGCATTTTTGTAACAGAGAAAGTTGGAGACAAAGCCCAGTGACCATCATCTTGAGAACCGTTACATCTCTTCTCCAGATCTTGGTCCAATGGGTAAATTACAGCTACCTATATTAGCATAATTATATATTTTGAGGCTTTCCTGGTGGCTCAGCAGTAAAGAACCCGCCTGCAGTGCAGAAGAGGCAGGTTCAGTTCCTGGATTGAGAAGATCCCCTGGAAAAGGAAATGGCAACCCACTCCAATATTCTTGCCTGGGGAATCCTCATGGACAGAGGAGCCTGGAGGGCTACGGTCCATGGGGTCGTAAGAGCTGGACATGACCTAGTGACCAAACTACCACCACAAATATCAAAAGCAGAATTTAGAGTGAAAAAAAATTTTTTTTCAGAGGGCTATATAAATTTCCCTATGAAATGTGTTGGAATGATAAGCAACGTGTTTGAAAAGGTGGCTTCCTTTGAGGAAATGGACTAGAGGAAGGGTATACAGATTCTTCAATCAGATTTAAGTGATTTTCTTTCCGAAGCAGGAGTGTGAGGAGATGGGCGGCCATTGGATTATCATTTATACTTGTTTATATGTCTGGAATATTTTATTAAAATATTTCTTGAGACTGAGATTATGGGCTAGAATCAATGAAGTGAAGGTTGACTCAGATGAATATATGGTCTGAATCAGTTCCCCAGTGTAAGTTTTTTAAAGTTCTGATGGTGGTACATGGACTAACAGTAGTTTATATGAAAAAGAATCAGAGGGGTTTTTTTTATTTTTACCTTGAGATTATTGTAAACCAACAGGGTGATGTAATTTCCAAATAGGTAGGGGTAACTTGGGTTGTAAAAATAGAATTACAGTGAGAACTTTAAAGGAAGTGAGAGTCCAGCTTTATTTATTTTTCTTTTTTATTGAATGAAATTTTCTTTGAATTCTATAGTGTTTTATAATTTTCAGAAGTTTCACACACATGATTTCATATAATCTCCTAAAAACATCCTCTTTTTTATTCCCTACCACTGTGTTGTCTTTCCACTTTCCCCACATATAACCACTAGTTCATTTTCTCTATATTTGTGAGCTTGCTTCTGTGTTTTATTCACTAGTTTGCTGCATTTTTAAAATTCCACATATAAGTGATATTGTCTGGCTTATTTCACTTAATAATGCCCTCCATGTCCATCCATGTTGCTGCAAAAGACAGTATTTCATTCTCTTTTATGGCCAAGTAATATTCCATCCTGGAAAGTGAAGTCAAGTGGACCTTAGGAAGCATCACTACAAACAAAGCTAGTGGATGTGATGGAATTCCAGTTGAGCTATTTCAAATCCTGAAAGATGATGCTGTGAAAGTGTTGGACTCAATATGCCAGCAAATTTGGAAAACTCATCAGTGGTCTCAGGACTGGAAAAGATCAGTTTTCATTCCAATCCCAAAGAAAGGCAATGCCAAAGAATGCTCAAACTACCACACAAGTGTGCTCATCTCACACACTAGTAAAGTAATGCTCAAAATTCTCCAAGCCAGGCTCCAGCAATATGTGAACCATGAACTTCCAGATATTCAAGCTGTTTTTAGAAAAGGCAGAGGAACCAGAGATCAAATTGCCAACATCTGCTGGATCATGGAAAAAGCAAGAGAGTTCCAGAAAAACATCTATTTCTGCTTTATTGACTATGCCAAAGCCTTTGACCGTGTGGATCACAATAAACTGTAGAAAATTCTGAAAGAGATGGGAATACCAGACCACCTGACCTGCCTCTTGAGAAACCTGTATGCAGGTCAGGAAGCAACAGTTGGAACTGGACATAGAACGACAGACTGGTTCCAAATAGGAAAAGGAGTATGTCAAGGCTGTATATTGTCATCCTGGTCTATGCAGAGTACAAGGAGAAGGCAATGGCATCCCACTCCAGTACTCTTGCCTGGAAAATCTTATGGACGGAGGAGCCTGGTAGGCTGCAGTCCATGGGGTCGCTAAGAGTCGGACACAACTGAGCGACTTCACTTTCATCTTTCACTTTCATGCATTGGAGAAGGAAATGGCAACCCACTCCAGTGTTCTTGCCTGGAGAATCCCAGGGACGGAGGAGCCTGGTGGGCCGCCGTCTATGGGGTTGCACAGAGTCAGACACGACTGAAGTGACTTAGCCGCAGCAGCAGCAGCAGCAGCATGCAGAGTATATCATGAGAAATGCTGGACTGGAAGAAACACAAGCCTGAATCAAGATTGCCGGTAGAAATATCAGTAACTTCAGATATGCAGACGACACTACCCTTTTGGCAGAAAGTGAAGGAGAACTAAAGAGCCTCTTGATAAAAGTGAAAGAGGAGAGTGAAAATTTGGCCTAAAGCTCAACATTCAGAAAATTAAGATCATGGCATCTGGTCCTATCACATCATGGGAGATAGATGGGAAAACAGTGGAAACAGTGTTAGACTTTATTTTGGGGGGCTCCAAAATCACTGCAGATGGTGATTTCAGCCATGAAATTAAAAGATGCTTACTCCTTGGAAGAAAATTTATGATCATCTTAGACAGCATATTAAAAAGCAGAGATATTACTTTGTCAATAAAGGCCCATCTAGTCAATGCTATGGTTTTTCCAGTAGTCATGTATGGATGTGAGAGTTGGATTATAGAGCAAGCTAAGCACCAAAGAATTGATACTTTTGAACTGTAGTGTTGGAAAAGACTCTCTTGAGAGTCCCTTGGACTGCAAGGAGATCCAACCAATCCATCCTAAAGGAAATCAGTCCTGGGTATTCATTGGAAGGACTGATGCTGAAGCTGAAACTCCAATACTCTGGCCACCTGATGTGAAGAGCTGAATCATTTGAAAAGACCCTGATGCTGGGAAGGATGGAGGGCGGAAGGAGAAGGGGATAACAGAGCATGAGATGGTTGGATGGCATCATTGACTCAATGGACATGAGTTTGGGTACACTCCGGGAGTTGGTGATGGACAGGGAGGGATGGCGTGCTGTGGTTTATGGGGTCACAGAGTCGGACATGACTGAGTGACTAAACTGAACTGAACTGAACTAATATTCCGTTACCACGTGTTCTTTATCCATTCACCTGTTGAAGTCCAGCTCTATGCACTGGCCAGACCTTGTCGAGAGGATGGGTCTGAGAACTGACTTGCAAGCTCGCTTTCATGGCTGTGGGCGAGAGTCCAGTCCTTATCATACGAGTCTCTGCTTGCTGCTACTCATCAGCTGGCTTTCTTAACAGCAAGAAACACAGAAGCAAGAGAACAACAGAGCCANCACAGAGTCAGACACGACTGAAGTGACTTAGCAGCAGCAGCAGCAGCAGCAGCATGCAGAGTATATCATGAGAAATGCTGGACTGGAAGAAACACAAGCCTGAATCAAGATTGCCGGTAGAAATATCAGTAACTTCAGATATGCAGACGACACTACCCTTTTGGCAGAAAGTGAAGGAGAACTAAAGAGCCTCTTGATAAAAGTGAAAGAGGAGAGTGAAAATTTGGCCTAAAGCTCAACATTCAGAAAATTAAGATCATGGCATCTGGTCCTATCACATCATGGGAGATAGATGGGAAAACAGTGGAAACAGTGTTAGACTTTATTTTGGGGGGCTCCAAAATCACTGCAGATGGTGATTTCAGCCATGAAATTAAAAGATGCTTACTCCTTGGAAGAAAATTTATGATCATCTTAGACAGCATATTAAAAAGCAGAGATATTACTTTGTCAATAAAGGCCCATCTAGTCAATGCTATGGTTTTTCCAGTAGTCATGTATGGATGTGAGAGTTGGATTATAGAGCAAGCTAAGCACCAAAGAATTGATACTTTTGAACTGTAGTGTTGGAAAAGACTCTCTTGAGAGTGCCTTGGACTGCAAGGAGATCCAACCAATCCATCCTAAAGGAAATCAGTCCTGGGTATTCATTGGAAGGACTGATGCTGAAGCTGAAACTCCAATACTCTGGCCACCTGATGTGAAGAGCTGAATCATTTGAAAAGACCCTGATGCTGGGAAGGATGGAGGGCGGAAGGAGAAGGGGATAACAGAGCATGAGATGGTTGGATGGCATCATTGACTCAATGGACATGAGTTTGGGTACACTCCGGGAGTTGGTGATGGACAGGGAGGGATGGCGTGCTGTGGTTTATGGGGTCACAGAGTCGGACATGACTGAGTGACTAAACTGAACTGAAGTGAACTAATATTCCGTTACCACGTGTTCTTTATCCATTCACCTGTTGAAGTCCAGCTCTATGCACTGGCCAGACCTTGTCGAGAGGATGGGTCTGAGAACTGACTTGCAAGCTCGCTTTCATGGCTGTGGGCGAGAATCCAGTCCTTATCATACGAGTCTCTGCTTGCTGCTACTCATCAGCTGGCTTTCTTAACAGCAAGAAACACAGAAGCAAGAGAACAACAGAGCCACAGAGCAAGAGGAATGGAAACCGTAGCGTCTTACAACCTAATCTTGGAAGTGAGAGACCATCACTTGCCATAGTCTACTGGCCACGCAGATCAACCTTGATTCAAAGCATAAGATGTGAATTACAGGAGGCAGCACTGGGGGTTGGAACTTTAATTGCAAGGATAAAAATGTAAATTCACTCCAGAAAGATTTGTATCTGGGCATAAGGGACATTAATATTTCTCCTTTCATTCAAGATGCTCTTATTAAGCATGTCATTTGTGCCAGTCACTGTTCTAGGTGCTGAAAATACCATGATGAGCAACACATTCAAGTTCCTGATTTCAGAGATTTTTTACATTTCGGTGAGAAAGACAGAAAATGAACAAATTTTTTAAAAAATGGCTTGTTTGCTTCCAATTCAGTTTTCTTCACAATAACTCCTGCTGCTGCTGCTAAGTCGCTTCAGTCGTGTCTGACTCTGTGCGACCCCATAGACGGCAGCCCAACAGGCTCCCATCCCTGGGATTCTCCAGGCAAGAACACTGGAGTGGGTTGCTATTTCCTTCTCCAATGCATGAAAGTGAAAAGTGAAAGTGAAGTCGCTCAGTCGTGTCCGACCTTCAGCGACCCCATGGACTGCAGCCCACCAGGCTCCTCCCCTGGGTTTTCCAGGCAAGAATTCTGGAGTGGGGTGGGACAGTGTTATTACCAGTGTCCCATTTTTGATATGAGGAAGTCAAGTCTCAGGGAGGTGATGGGGTTTTCCTACAATCCCACTTAATAAGACCTGGGGCTGAAGTGTGAACCCAGGTCTTTTTCCTCTTTCCCGAGCCAAAGCAGATCACTTTGGGGTGGTCCAGTCTAGCATAAGAAGAGCCCCTGCAAGCTGGGCCTGTGCTTTAGAACAGCCCTTGAAGGCCTACTACAGAACAAGTGCTAACTCCTGCTAGACTGTGAGCTCCTTGAGGACAGGTCTGATGCTTTCTTAGTCCCTGCGCCCCCTTGACATCCAGATGTTGTAAGAGGAACTGGCCCCCAGCCCTTAGCACACTCCTTCCTTGGTTCCCTTATGCCTATGCCCCCGTCCCCCCCATTGGAGACGGTTCCCTTGAGGGAGAGTATTCTCCGGAAGCTTTGCTGAGGCTTCCCATGTGGCGCTAGTGGTAAAGAATTGTTATTACCAGTGTCCCATTTTTGATATGAGGAAGTCAAGTCTCAGGGAGGTGATGGGGTTTTCCTACAATCCCACTTAATAAGACCTGGGGCTGAAGTGTGAACCCAGGTCTTTTTCCTCTTTCCCGAGCCAAAGCAGATCACTTTGGGGTGGTCCAGTCTAGCATAAGAAGAGCCCCTGCAAGCTGGGCCTGTGCTTTAGAACAGCCCTTGAAGGCCTACTACAGAACAAGTGCTAACTCCTGCTAGACTGTGAGCTCCTTGAGGACAGGTCTGATGCTTTCTTAGTCCCTGCGCCCCCTTGACATCCAGATGTTGTAAGAGGAACTGGCCCCCAGCCCTTAGCACACTCCTTCCTTGGTTCCCTTATGCCTATGCCCCCGTCCCCCCCATTGGAGACGGTTCCCTTGAGGGAGAGTATTCTCCGGAAGCTTTGCTGAGGCTTCCCATGTGGCGCTAGTGGTAAAGAACCTCCCAGCCAATTCAGGAGACATAAAAGACGCAGGTTCGATTCCTGGGTTGGGAAGATCCCCTGGGGGAAGGGCATGGCAACGCACTCCAGTATCTTGCCTGGAGAATCCCCATGGACAGAGGAGCCTGGTAGGCTATAGTCCAGAAGGTCATACAGAGTTGGACATGACTAAAGCGACTTAACCGTGCATGTACCATGCATGCAAGCAACTCTGGACAGAGCCTGGCAGACCCAAGGTTGGGCAGCTGTGGATGCACAGAACAGCTTCATTTTAAACAAAGACACTTCGAGAGAGAAACGTGCTGGTTGTTGGTCAGCAAAACTGGGTACTCAGAACTGATGTGCTTTCACATGTGTTATCTCACTTTTCTCCTTGTGGTCTGAAAGAGAAAAACAAATATTAATGCATAAAAGTGGAGTCTGACAAAACTGCTATAGACAATCTAGTTTAGACATCAAAAGTAGAGACACAGATGTGGAGAACAAAGGTGAGGATTCTGAGGGGGAAGAGGGAAGATGGGATGAATCGGGAGATTGGGACTGATACGTGCACACTATTGATACTGTGTAGAAAACCTGGCTAAGGAGAGCCCCCTGCACAGCACAGGGAACTCTCCTCAGTGCTCTGTGGAGACATTAATGGGAAGGAAATCCAAAGAAAGGGGGACATATGCGTATGGCTGATGCACTTTGCTGTACAGCAGAAACGGACACAGCACTGGAAAGCAACTGTCCTCCAATAAAAAATTTAAAATAAATTAAATCATTCTATCACTTTGAAACACACACGCGAAAAACAGACTTGTGCAGTAGGCAGGACGGAGCTTACGGACCAGTTGTACAGACGAAGACACTAAGATTCAGAGACAGAAACCACTTTTCCGACCGTCTCACAGTTGCAGCCAGAGGAGGGAGGGTTTTCTGACTTTTCCTCTCTGCCCCTCTTCTGGGGCTGTCCCTAGATCACGTTCAACCCGACAAAACTCCACATGGTCTAGAGTAATGCTTTCACATCCAAACCACCTAGGGATCTTACTCACTGGCCAATTCTGATTCTATAGGTCTGGGGTAGTTCCTAAGATTCTGCCATTTCTTTCTTTTCTAAAAATAATTTTTTAAAATTGAAGTGTAAGTTGACTTGTAATGTTTCAGGTACACAGTACAGCGGCTCAGTTCTGTGTGTATATATTATATATATATATGCAAAGAAACATGTAATATGTAAATCAACTTTACATATATTTATTTTCATATTGTTTTCCATTATAGGCTATTATAAGCTATTGAATATAGTTCCCTGTACTATACAATAGGTCCTTGTTGTTTATCTATTTAATATATACTAGTGTGTATCTGTTAATCCCAAACTCCTAATGTATCCCTTGCCTTCCTTTCCCCTTTGGGAAACAACCATAAGATTGTTTTCTATTTCTATGAGTGTATGGCTCTTTTGTTAACAAGTTCATTTGCATTGTTGTTTTAAATTCCACATATAAGCAATTATCATGTATTTGTTTTTCTCCATCTGCCTTAGTTCATTTATATGATAATCTCTACATCCATCCATGTTGTTGCAAATGATATTATTTCATTATTTTTAAAAATTGAGTAGTATTCCAGTATGTCTGTGTGTATGCATATCAGTTCAGTTCAGTCGCTCAGTCATGTCCAACTTTTTGCGACCCCATGAATCGCAGCATGCCAGGCCTCCCTGTTCATCCCCATCTCTCGGAGTTCACTCAGATTCACGTCCATCGAGTCCGTGATGCCATCCAGCCATCTCATCCTCTGTCATCCCCTTCTCCTCCTGCCCCCAATCCCTCCCAGCATCAGAGTCTTTTCCAATGAGTCAACTCTTCGCATGAGGTGGCCAGAGTATTGGAGTTTCAGCTTTAGCATCATCCCTTCCAAAGAAATCCCAGGGTTGATCTCCTTCAGAATGGACTGGTTGGATCTCCTTGCAGTCCAAGGGACTCTCAAGAGTCTTCTCCAACACCACACTTCAAAAGCATCAATTCTTCAGCACTCAGCCTTCTTCACAGTCCAACTCTCACATCCATACATGACCACAGGAAAAACCATAGCCTTGACTAGATGGACCTTAGTCGGCAAAGTAATGTCTCTGCTTTTGAATATACTATCTAGGTTGGTCATAACTTTTCTTCCAAGGAGTAAGCGTCTTCTAGTTTCATGGCTGCAGTCACCATCTGCAGTGATTTTGGAGCCCCCCAAAATAAAGTTTGACACTGTTTCCACTGTTTCCCCATCTATTTCCTATGAAGTAATGGGACTGGATGCCATGATCTTCGTTTTCTGAATGTTGAGCTTTAAGCAAACTTTTTCACTCTCCTCTTTCTGAGGCTTTTTAGCTCCTCTTCACTTTCTGCCATAAGGGTGGTGTCATCTGCTTATCTGAGGTGATTGATATTTCTCCCGGGAATCTTGATTCCAGCTTGTGTTTCTTCCAGTCCAGCGTTTATCATGATGTACTCTGCATAGAAGTTAAATAAGCAGGGTGACAATACGCAGCCTTGACGTACTCCTTTTCCTATTTGGAACCAGTCTGTTGTTCCATGTCCAGTTCTAACTATTGCTTCCTGGTCTGCATACAGAGTTCTCAAGAGGCAGGTTAGATGGTCTGGTATCCCCATCTCTTTCAGAATTTTCCACAGTTTATTGTGATCCACACAGTCAAAGACTTTGGCATAGTCAGTAAAGCAGAAATAGATATGTACTTATATATACACCGTGGGATTCTGCATTTCTAACAGGCTTCTAGGGGATGCCCAGCTGTTCCAGAGAACACACTTTGAGTCATAAGAGCCATTCTGTCCTGTTTCCACACTTCAGAACCCCAAAGTGAAAGTGAGTGAAAGAGGCTCAGTCGCGTCCAGCTCTTTACGACCCCATGGATTATACAGTCCATGCAATTCTCCAGGCCAGAATACTGGAGTGGGTAGCTATTCCCTTCTCCAGGGGATCTTCCCAACCCAGGAATCGAACTGGGGTCTCTTGC
This sequence comes from Oreotragus oreotragus, assembly GCA_006410675.1. Classification (NCBI taxonomy): domain Eukaryota; kingdom Metazoa; phylum Chordata; class Mammalia; order Artiodactyla; family Bovidae; genus Oreotragus; species Oreotragus oreotragus. The sequence goes on from SJYX01024548.1 coordinate 104,120, forward strand.
ATTGCAGGCAGATTCTTTACCAACTGATCTATCAGGGAAGCCCTCAGAACCCCAAACACCCTTTAAAACACAGCCTAATGACCCAGGAAGACTCTCTGATATCTCCTGCTGGAAGTGCCTCTTCTCACTGAACAGCTTCTCCAGGGACTTGCTCCCTGGGAAGCACCAGTTACAGCTCCTTGCACTAAAGTGACTTGTGATCTCAAAGGCTCCTCTTTGGGCTTGGCTCACGTGGGGTTGGATTCACAGTGCCTCTGACTCTATTTATTTATTTATTTATTTTCATGGATCTTTTGTCAAGTGTAGGCAGTTATCTGTGGTGAGAAAGTGGGCATTGGGGTGCACTGTTGCCCTGAATATCTTAATTCTCCATTTCTTTTCTGTGGGGACAGTTCATTGGCTGATATAATCTTACATTAATACTGTTAAGGCTGTGCTTTTTTTTTTTTTTTCTACTCTTAAGTTTCAATTGATCAGACAGCTGACAAACGGGTAGTGGGGTGTAAGCAGTCATATAATCTTCATCACTGGCAAATTTTGAGGCAGTTGCAGCTGACCTCTACTTAGGGAAAAAATCTCCAACAATGTAACACTTAGATGTATGTGGAATGACTTCCCTGGCCCAGGCTCTGGTCTGCAGCAGACACAAGCTTCTTGAGGGCAAACACCAGCTGATATTTATATCTAACTCTCCATGATCTAGAACATGTAGACAGATTCAATACATGCTCAAGTACCAGTTGTGCTGGGCCGTGTACCGACGTTATAACTTTGAAAAAAAAAAAAAAAAAAAACCCAGGAAAGCATTCTAACACATCCTCAGAGAATCTCAATTTTTTTGAGTCTCACTCTTTTCAAAGTTTAGGATCAGTTGGTCTTCTAGGTAAGGAAGTTGATTTTCCCTTTTTACTGGACAGATGGGCACACAGATGCTCCTGGGAGTTCATTAACCCTGCCCTGACATTTTTGTAGTACTGGCTTTGTCATACAGTGGATCTTGGAACACGTCCAAAATATACTTAGACATACTTCTCTAGGAGAAAGGCTTTTACACTTCAGAAACGTGCGCGCGCGCGCACACACACACACACACACACACAAGCACACACTCTTAATTTGAGGTTGAATTTTTCTGCCCTAATTAGCTACGTCTTTGAGCTTCAAGAGCTGGTTTTACTGTGGTTATTAATGAGGCCAATCTCTGATCGCTGGCCTTTTTCAAAAGCATTCCAGTCTGCTAAACAGTGGCCTTTCATGATTTACAAGTTTGGACTGTTTGGGGGTTTTCAACAATTAAGGTGCTAACTTTTTATACTCACATGGTCTCCAAACTTCTTAATCACAAAACCTTGGACGTAGGTTGCGGCTTGGTGCTCCTGTTGGTTGCTCTTACATATGGCAGGGTTCGTCATCCAGTCCAATGGGCGTCGTTTCCAGAGAGGATGCTGGCAGAAAGACACGGGCGCTGCTCATCAGCGTGAAGTCATGGCTCAGCATGAGTGTTGTCAGACGGTGGCTCCAAAAGACATAAGAGTAAACAACCCCTGCCTTGAACTTGGCATGTCACTGTTTTCAAAGTACTCACAAACTTGAAAGCTCACTTGATCGTTACAACAAGGCTGTCTAACGTGCGGACAAATGCCATTATTACGGAACAGGCAAGATGAGAGAAGTAAAGTGATATGCCTGCAAACACACAGTCAGGGGCAGAACTGGGGCTCAAGAGTGCCCTGGTTCCTAGTCCGTAGCTCATTCCAAAAGGTGAGGTCAATTCCTTCAGTCTAAAATTGCATCCCTTTCTTGGTGAAAATATAAAACACTGGCTTAGAACTTTTTTTTTTTTTTTTTAACATAATCAGTGGACTGCATTCTACTTCCACAGGGTATTTATAGATGCTTTGGAGAGCCTCTGGTCCCATTTCATCTACTGATGTCCTGATGCTCAACACCAGTTAAAAAGTTTAAAGACATCTTTTTCTTCACAGAAGAAACTTCTTTCTCATTACTATTAAACAGCAAATGTATAGACAACATGTTATAGAAATATGGAAAATAGAAAAGGGGTGACTACATTTCAACAATAGGAATCCCAGACTGTGTAAGGAATGTAGGCGCAGTTATGTTTTATCAAGATAGAGAAACAGCTGGAAATCCACTGTTATGTGATTTTTGTTTATCTGAAATGAAGCAGATGAAGATGACTCCGATACTATAAAGTATTGGATTCATTTTAGCTGTATTTATTTATCTATGCTGTTTTTCTACCATGATCATAGCTATCAGTGGCTTTCGAGTTCTCAATACACTTGGATAAGTGTTATTAACTTGCTAAAGAGTGTCATTTCTGGACATGTGAAAGAGGATGTCTGGGCATTTAACGTAAATTCTTCATACCTTCTCAAATTCACCTCCAAAGCATCCTCATATCTCCCTGCTTCTCATTGCACTCAGCTGGTCCGAGTCGCCATCATTTCTTGCCCAGGGCATTGAAAACAGCTTCCCCAGGAGTCCACCTGTTTCCACTGTGCTCAGTCCAGCCGTTATCCACATATCAGCCAAAGCCCTCTTCCAAGTCACCCTCTCATAACATCTAGCAGTGGCCTCCTGTTACGTTCACAAGAAAATCCAGCCCTTTGCTGGAGCCTGGGAAGTTCCCCACAATCTAGCCTCTGTCCCTCTGACATCCTCACCTCCCTCTTCTTGAACCCCCAGCACCGCTCACGGCTCCTGGAGTGTGTCCATCTCATTCCCACTCTAGGCTTGCCCTGGCCTTCCGTGAACTGTCCCCAGCTCACTGCTGGGCTGGGTCCTCCTGCCCATGCAGACCTCTGTGACCTTAGAGTGGCCTTCTCTGGCCACACTGCTGGGAGCGACCCTACATCACACCCTGTTCCAGGCACACTTGTCAGATTACCCTGTCCTTTCTTTCTACAGAGCACTTAGCTCTCTTGAAAATGCCTTCTTCATTGTCTTTGTCATCCCACTGGAATGGAGGCACCAAGAAAGCAAGAAAATGGCTTTTTAACTTCACTTTGGGATCACCAGTGCCTAAAAGAGGCTAGCGTAGGGCAGGTGTTCCGTCAACGTCTGTGATCCAGTGAAACTCGGACAAAGGTAAGAGCAAAGACGGAGCATGTTGTCAGGCCTCTCCTGTCCGTGAGATCTTTGTCCGTGACTTATCTGTGGGGGTCTCTTACACCTTTCTAATCTTTCATCCTCCAATAATACTAGGTAATATAGCTCGCAGGGCACAGAGGAATAAATGAGTCTCAGAGAAACTTACTGACACGTTTAAGGATGTGCAGTTATTAACGAACCCAGAGGAAGAAACACTGAGGCGGGTGACACTCCAAAGCTCGTGGTGCTTTTACTGCACCATGCAGCAGCATTTGTTTTCTTCTGGTTTTATTTGTCTTTGTTTTTGGCATGCATATCTTCTTAGTTGCCCAGGCCAGGTATTGAACCCTGGCCTCCGGTAGAGGAAGCTCAGAGTTTTAACCACTGGACCACTAGGGAAGTCCTCAGCATCATTTCTAATGTACAAGGTAGCCAGGCATCCGGGGCCCCCACCCCTCAGTAGCATGTAATGGTCAGAACTCATGAAGAGCGTATGTGCAAAGGGGAAATGTTACTTGTTATTTGTAGGAAGATGGCCAAGGATGCATAATTCATGCAAATAAACCATAAGAATAAGATTTCGTAAGGATTCATACCCAGTGTTATAAATTAAATTTTGCTCCTCTCACTGGCCTAGATGTGTTGATGGCCTCGTCCCAGTACCTTGAAATACAACCTTATTTGTAAATAAGGTCATAGCAGATATGACTAGTTAGGATAACACGAGGTCACCCTGGAGTAGCCTAACTCTGTAATCCCATATGACTGGTATTCTGCTAAGAAGAGAGACATTTGGACCTGGAGACGCACAGGGAAGACCACTGTGGGAAGACAGAGGCAGAGATGTGAGCGATGCTGCCACAGACCAAGGAACACCTGCAGCTACACCCGGGGCTGGGAGTGGAAACAGCGGATCCTCTCTTGGAGGATTTGGAGGAAGCGTGGCCCCACCGGGTCGTATTTCTAGCCTCCAGAACTCTGAAGCAGCGAGTTTCTGTTGTTTTAAACCACGCAGTTTGCAATAATGTGTTATGGCAGCCCTCGGAAACGAATATGCCTGGAAATCAAAGTCCTGGGAGAAATGTCACCACTGGCTGCTCTGATTCCCCTAAGCAACCCAGGTAATTCACACGAAATAAATGAATAAGAGAAAAGGGAGACAAGAAAGGAACAGTCCATTGTGTGCCAGTCTCATATCCAGTGTGCTCAAAAAGGAGTCATTCCTATGCACTATTGCTAGATTTGGAAAACTGTGAAGAATGTAACACGGCTGTCTGTCGGAGCCATACTCACTGGTGCCGGCTCACTGGACTTTGTGCCCAGAATGATTTTACCATCACCCTTTACTTCCCTGGTGGCTCAGACAATAAAGTGTTTGCCTACAGTGCGGGAGACCTGGGTTTGATCCCCGGGTCAGGAAGATCCTCTGGAGAAGGAAATGGCAACCCACTCCAGTACTCTTGCCTGGAAAATCCCATGGACGGAGGAACGTAGTAGGCTATGGTCCATGGGGTTGCAAAGAGCCAGATATGGCTGAGTGACTTCACTTTTCACTTTTTAGTGTGGCCAAATTGCAGACCTCTATGTGTAGTTTTTCTTTCTTTCTTTCTTTCTTTTTTTTAATGATTTTATTACTTATTTTTGGCTGTGCCGTGTTTTCTCTGTTGCTTGGACTTTTCTCTAGCGGTGAGCGGAGGCCAGTCTCTAGCTGTGGTGGCTTTTCTTGTCGGGGAGCACGAGCTCTCGGGCATGCGGGCTTCAGTAGTTGCAGAGGCCGGTCTCAAGAGCAGAGGCTCGGGGGTTGAGGAGGGCGGGCTTAGTTGAGGCATGTGGAATCTTCTGGGATCAGGGATCAGATGCATGTCCCCTGCATTGCCAGACTCATTCTTTACCCCTGAGCCACCAGGGAAGCCCCTGTAGTTTTTCATGTTTGATATGGTCCACCTTTATACCTGCTTGTCTAGTCGCTCCAGTGTGGCCTTTGCCTCTGTCATGCCTCCAAGTTATCCAAACCACTAAGCCAAAACCAACACGTTTTCTAATTTTCTTTCAGTCTTTTTTCTATGAATATATACGACCACGCTTACACAGCATATATACTTTTATATTTATGGAACCATTTCCATATTAATGGACCTATGCAATTTCTATTTTCAATTAATGTATCATTTATCTACTTTTTCCTTATAAGCAGCACTCTGATAAACATCCTTATGCATATAAACATGTATCTCTTTCAAACTGGGCATATTCTTGGAAAAGGATTTCAAGGAACAAAGGACATGATGAATTCTAAACTTTTTCTGCAAATGGTAGCCATGCTACTGGTGCTTGAATCTAGGCAGCAAAACTTTGGTTTTGGTCAAAATATGGCTGTAACATCTATTTGTTAAATGAAGTGAAACCGACCTTCAGTTCAGGAAAAGACATATATCTTATACTATATAGCATATAATATATAGAAGACATAATGTATAATGTGTATATTTAACCTTTGTCCAGCAGTAATAATAGAGCTTCCCAGGTGACTCAGTGATGAAGACTCTATCTGCCAAGCAAGAGATCCAGGTTGGATCCCTGGGTTGGGAAGATCCCCTGGAGAAGGAAATGGCAACCCACTCCAATATTCTTGCCTGGGAAATCCCATNAGTAATAATAGAGCTTCCCAGGTGACTCAGTGATGAAGACTCTATCTGCCAAGCAAGAGATCCAGGTTGGATCCCTGGGTTGGGAAGATCCCCTGGAGAAGGAAATGGCAACCCACTCCAATATTCTTGCCTGGGAAATCCCATGGACAGAGGAGGCTGGTGGGCTACAGTCCATGGAGTCTCAAAAAGAGTCAGACACGACTTGGTGACTAAAACCAGCAGTGACAGTGATATTTTGAACACATTCCCTATAGTTGGAAAGGATCGTGTTCATTAGCAGATTACATAAACCTGGGATTATTCATTCTGAGATGCACTGGGGTCTTCGGATAGTGTAGCTATCCTTTATAATGATGCTAAAACGTTGTTCCTCTATCCTTGCTTTTCTTTTCTAGTCTTCCTCATCATGCTCATCACTTCCAAACCTCCAAGTTCTCTCACTCCACCTCTTTAACTTTCCCTTTTACTCCTTCCTTTGCTTCCATCTATTGTAATAACAACATGGACTTCTGAGGGTACAGGCTGTGTTCTGACTGACACAATGTTTGGGCTATTTTCTCAAAAAAAAAAAAAAAAAAAAAAGACAAAATCAGATCTTTCTTGTAGAACAGATTGGCACTCCGTGGGGCTCTGAATCTGAGACTGAATGAAAACTTTCACTTTTTTGTAGCTGTTCCTTGTTCTCCCCAGCTAGTGGGNAAAAAAAAAAAAAAAAAGACAAAATCAGATCTTTCTTGTAGAACAGATTGGCACTCCGTGGGGCTCTGAATCTGAGACTGAATGAAAACTTTCACTTTTTTGTAGCTGTTCCTTGTTCTCCCCAGCTAGTGGGCCTTGTCATCTTTGTCCCTGGTTTCCTCTGATATCATCCAAGTGGAGCTGAGGGACTGCAAGGGTGTATGCAGAGGAATTATTTTTCTCAGAAAGACTTCTGAAAGCTGTGACCTTCATATTGTACAAAAGTCATCCATCCATCCATTCTTTCAAGAACGCTTCGTATATGTAGGTAATTTGCCAGGATCCAATCTGGATGCTGAGACGTGAATAAGAAAAACCAGTCATGCCCTCAGGGAGCCTGTAATCTAGTGAGAAGCAGAGAGTCTTGTAATGGAGACAAATGGGATAGAAAGCTGTCAGGGCAGAGGGAATCAGGGTGAGATCTTGGAGGAGGTGGTGTGTGGGGGGGGATCCCAAACGTGGGGGTGGGGGGATCCCCAGACAAAGAAGAGCAGTTGGGTTCTCTGACATCTATCATGTGTACCCCTGGGCTGCATCCGTTCAAACACAAATTCTCAGCCCCTCATTCAGAAGTCCAGCTCAGGGTCTTCGGAGCAAAACTTCAGAGAGTTGCAAAGAAGATTCAAAGGAGCCCCGGGCTAGGAGTCCAAGAGCCCTGGGTGACAAGTTCAGCTTTGCTAGCCTCAAACATTTGCTGGAATCTCATAGAGCCTCATTTCATCCTCTGTAAAATGGTACCCATAACCATTACCTGGGGGCCTTCCCTGGTGACTCAGTGGTAAAGAATTCGCCTGCCAATGCAGGAGATGCAGGTTCAATCCCTGGGTCTGGAATGTCCCCTGGAGAAGGAAATGGCAACCCACTCCAGTACTCTTGCCTAGAGATCCCATAGACAGAGGAGCCTGGTGAGTTACAGTCCATAGGACTGAGAAAGAGTCAGACACGACTTGATGACTCCACAACAATGCTTACCTGGAAGTGTGAGGCCTGAGTGGGAGGGCACATACATGAGGAGCTCAGTGCCTCTTTCCTATTGTGCTCACCCGGGGCTGATTTTCAAAGCTGCACTTCTGAACACCGCCCAAGGGGTGGGTGGCAACACGTAATCCCGCCCCCTGTGAACTGGTGACCTCCCTGGCCACGGAAGCAGACAGGTCATTTAAAAAATGTAATTTTCGCATTGACATTCTTCATGCTAAGCCTGGGGGCAGGCATGTCCATTCTGCTCGGGGAGAGCTCGGGGGCAGTAACCCAGAAAGAGGCGGCAGCCCGCACTTTGCCATTCTGCGCCTGGGCTGCTGACAAAAGAATTGTGCAAATGAACCTTTAAATCCGTAAATAGTGCCCCCACAATGCCGGGAAGAATGCAGCGGCGACAAAGGGCAATATTCACAGTTTATCTCAGGGTGATGGATCTGAATGGACGCATGAACACGGGTTTGTTAGAGAAAGCGCGGGCCACAGCCCCCCGCCGGGAACCCAGTGGCCACAGTCTGCAGTGCAAACAGTCAGTCTAAATCCCGAACAATTAGGGGAAACCAAGCTGCCATTATCTGAACTTCAACTTGTTCTCATGATTGATATGGGAAATGAAAAGTTGTACACGGCTCGAGGAAGGCGCTGTGGGCCCTCACCGCACGCAGGGCCTTGGAGAAGGTGCAGAATGTATATTTCATACCCGCGACAGGAGTGGCCTGCACGCCGCCCGGGTCAGGGCAGGGACGGGGGCAGCTGAGTGCGGCCGATCGACCTCGTGTGGGATCCAGTCTCTGACTATATATCGCTCCTTCGTCTGAGGTCTCCGGAAATCCCCACTCAGTGACCTCAGAGAGGTCGGTTTGGTACCTGACAGCTGTCTGGAGCTTCAAGGGCAGGGCTGTTGCTTCTTTTCCTTTTAGTTTTCAGTTTCTTAGCCCAGAGTGGGAGTTCCACTGTGCTCGTTAAGCCCGAAGTGAGCCCAGTCTTACGAGAGAGGGACGTGGCCCAAAGAGGATGCAGCATTTGAACTGGGCCTCCAGGGGTGATGGGATTTGAGAGGCTAATTAGAAGGAGAGAGACTTCATTCCAAGGTGCAGACACAGCTCTGGCAGAGGCTGGGGAGAGGGGCTGAGTATGGCTGGTAGCTGGAGTGAGGGATTCTGGGAAAGGAAAGGCCGAGGCGAAGCCTGGAAAAGCAGGCCGATCATCAACAGTCTTGAAAGCAAAAGGGGAGTTTGCCTTTTACCCCATAGGCAGTGGGAGTGACGGAATGTTCTGGAGCAAGGGAATGCCATCTGACTGGGAAGAGTCAGTGAGGATGCAGTCCTGCCTGGGGTGCTGCAATGAGGCAGGAGTGGCCTGCAGAAAGCAGATCATCGGGGGTTTGCATGCAGGGTGAGAGGTCAAAGGTGACAAAGGTTATAAGCCTTTGGCTCTTTCTGCTCCAATTCGTTCATTAATGACACCCTTCTTATTGCTTTCTGTCCAAGAGGAGTGTCAAAATTCCACAGACTAGCTCAGTGGCCAGGAACTTGTAAAGTCAATCGATCAATTAATTGCACATATGTATATTTTCGGATGGGACACAGAAGTGTCCTTTATTTCATTTTTTAAAATAAAAAGTCAGTTCTTTCCACCCACCCCAAGCTCATGTGGGAACTCTTATCACTTGAATTTCACAGGTAGGAAGACTGAGGCCCAGAGGATTAGATAAATGAGGTGCTCTGGTCTGAGCTGGGATTTGAACCAGGGTCTTTCTGATGAGAAAGCCTTTCCACTCTCCTTTATGTTAAGCCACCTCTGCTGAGACTGGCCCGGAGGCAGGCATGCAATCACACAGAAAGACCTGCACTCAGGCCACCGGCACAGCGGCTGAAACAGAGACTTCCAAGAACCGTCTTCAAAGCGGCTAGAGGCATTCAGCAAGGCCTGGCATTCAGGCTGCAAAGATTTCTCCATTGTCTCCACCATCAGAGGTAAGTGACATCTTGAACGCCTCAAGAAGATTAAATAGCCCAGCTCGGTCGGAAAGCTTAAAAAAAAAAAAAAAAAAAGAGTGAGAGAGAGGGAGAAGAAAGGGCCCAAGTTGCCTATTATAGAGCTGGTCCTTTTTTGTCGGAGAAAGAGCTTTCAAGGAGCACGATTGGAAGAAGCGGGCCCAGATAGGAAGACAATGACAGGGAACGGGAGAGAACTCCGAGAGGAACCTGGGGCTGGGCGCCTTGAATGCGGATTACTGCGGCTCCGAGCCGGCAAAGAAAAGGGTTCCCCTGGTCAGGATGAAAATGAGGAATTACTTTTTTTTCCCTTCCCCTCTGAGACTCCAGTTCACTGCGCAGTGACAATGCATGATGGGGGACACTTGACATGTCCTTCTTCCAGGCCATGTTGGCGCCCCATGTGGGGCCCCTGGGGAACAAGGGCAGTGCAGACCCAAACAAAGCCGATTTTAACCCAATAAACTCACCCCGCATCCTCAGATTGGAACGACAAGCACAGACTGCTGAGTGTCCGTCGCCGGCCCAAACACATGGGATAAATCAGGAGTTTGAGTTTGGGAATGTTTGAACATAGATAACCTTCATCTTTTTACAAGCTTTTTTTTTTAAAGCTACCCATGGGGAGGAAGACAAGGGATGTTAGTGGCACTGTTTGTCACCTGAGAAGAGCCTGTTTCTAAGTAGGTGTTGAAAGTGTGGTCTGTGAAGGAGAAAGAGATCTAATTTGCTCAGTTCCTGAGCACATGATTTGCTTTTGAAATATACACTGTCCTAACCCACCTCCCCATAGCTGCCCTGTATGTTCATTTAAGAAGTGCCATGAGAAAGGTGTAGGGGTGAAAAAAAAACACAAAAACTCGACCGCAAGTCAGGAGATCTGGGTTTGAGTCTGTCACCAACTTGCTGGCAGTGTTGTAAGAATCCCTTGGCTTCTCAGAGTTTCTGTTCTCACCTACAATGGTCTGAGAAGTCTGCTGTTCGGATATGGCAGGTAGCAGTTTTCACAGGGTATCACTCCAGGGCAGATGGTACCCAGTGGATGCTTTGTAAACACCTGTGTCGGTGACTAGGGCTGTATCCTGCTTCCTTCTCTGAGTAGAACGAGTAAGATGGTCATTGCAATCTTGGTTCTGACTCTGCAAGTACATTTTACAAATGTGAAGCATGATCATTATTTTTCTGTTCTTTCCTTGTGAAAATCAGTCATCCAAGAAAACATTTAGTAGTAATAAGCAGTTATAGAGCCCAAGTCCTTGTATGATATTCAGCTTAATTAACTTCAAAAGTATTTTCATGTACATAGAGTCACAGATGGTTTTCAAACCTCAAACTGTGTAAGAAGCACGTGATAGGTGTTGAAGTCAGAAATGTAACAGAAGCCTGAATAATGAACTTGGTGAATCTTCATTCCTTCTAGATCCTATGCCAGTGTCTGGTCATTTGGTACCTCATGTGCACTGGAGTCATATTAGTCTTTTAAATTTTATTTATTTATTTATTGGCCACGATATGCAAGATCTTAGTTCCCTGACTAAGGATTGAACCCAGACCCCCTGCCTTGTAAGGCAGCGTCTTAACCACTGGACCACCAGGGAAGTCCCTAGCCTTTTATGTCTGGTTGTAAGCTATCTTTTCATACTTGGTTTTTGCTTTCTGTGTGTGCATGTGAATTACAAGACTTGGCTTGCCTATAGGAATTTAAGGTCACAATGTAAAGGGAATTTGGTACCTACAGTGGGGGAAAGATGCTTATGTCACCTCGGAATCCTTCCTTCTTGGAATGTGAACACACCAGCATGAAGCATCACACTAAGGGTCTCCTTGCTAAGGATGTCTTTCCTTCCCAAATGGAGGAGAGGAGCTTCCTTGCTCACTGATGCTTCATTTGGTCCTGGATGCACCTTGGATGAACTCAGGGACAGATATCAACCTTAAACAGGAAGCCACGACTAGTGGAAAGAGTGGGCTTTGGCATAAGGCATACCTTCCACTGACACCATGCTACACCCTCTTCAGGCTATGGACCCTCAAATGAGCCATTGAACTGGGGCTGGGGTTTGGTTTCCTAAGAGAATAACACCAATGTACCAGAGTTCCTGTGAGGTAAGATAGGTGAGTGTCACTGAAACTCCATGTGGTACTCAGTGTAAGTGAGGGGAGTGTGTGGACCGGGAGGGGCCAGAGGAGGCTGAATCACCTGTTAGGTACAGGGTCTCCTGTGCCATGGATGATGCATCTGTAAAGTGGAAGCTTCTTCACAAATTGCTGTAAGGATTTAGAGGTAATGTGAAAGGATCTCAGCTCACTGAGGGAGTGGGGAAAAGTGCAATATCCAAGAGAGAATATTAGCTGGAAGAGTTAGAGTGCTCTCACTTCTGCTCATTTCTCCTGAAGACTTACTCCAGGAAGCCATTGTCTGAGAGGTTCTCCAGTAATGAGGGTGAGGGGAAGCTGAGTATTTGACTTTCTGCCCCGGCTTGCCCTCCCCTGACCTGAACCCTTGCCATCTGTGATTACAGGAAGAATCACTCACTGGAGAAAGATTGTGTGCCCATTCCTGGTAAAGACGTGGTGTGACTGGGCTGTAGGAGTTTTAGGATGTGAACAAGAAGGTCATTACCCTTAACATTTAAAACTGATTCACAAAACAGTATGGAAAGTGAAAGTGAAGTCGCTTAGTCGTGCCGACTCTTTGTGACCCCGTGGACTGTAGCCCACTGCCCATGGGATTCTCCAGGCAAGAATACTGGAGTGGGTTGCCATTTCCTTCTCCAATTTAAAACTGATTTACAAAACAGTATGGAGGTTTCTTTAAAAACAGAAGGTAGAGCTTCCATATGATCCAGCAATCCCACTCCTGGGTATCTATCCAGAGAAAACTCTAATTAAAAAAGATACATGCATTCCAATGTTCACTGCAGCACTGTTCACAATAGCCAAGACATGGAAGCAACCTAAATGTTCAACAGATGAATGTGTAAGGAAGATGTGGCAGGCATATACAGTGGAATATTACTCAGCTGGAAAAAAGAATGAATCAATGCCCTCGGCAGCAATGAGCATGGTCCTAGAGATTACCACACTAAGTGAACTAAGTCAGACAGAAAAAGACAAATATCGCATGATATCACTCATATGTGGAACCTGAAAAAAAAATGATACAAATGAACTTACTTGCAAAACAGAAACAGACTCACAGACTTAGAAAACAAATTTATATAGTTACCAAAGGGGAAAGTGGGGGGCAATGGGTAAATTAGGAATTTGGGATTAACAGATACACACTGCTCTGTGTGAAACAGATTAATCTTATAATAATCTATAACGAAAAAGAATATATCAATTCAGTTCAGTTCAGTCACTCTGTCGTGCCGACTCTTTGTGACCCCATGAATCGCAGCACGCCAGGCCCCCCTGTCCATCACCAACTCCCAGAGTTCACTCAAACTCATGTCCATCAAGTTGGTGATGCCATCCAGCCATCTCATCCTCTGTCGTCCCTTTCTCCTCCTGCCCCCAATCCCTCCCAGCATCAGAGTCTTTTCCAATGAGTCAACTCTTCACATGAGGTGGCCAAAGTGTTGGAGTTTCAGGTTTAGCATCAATCCTTCCAATGAACACCCAGGACTGATCTCCTTTAGGATGGACTGGTTGGATCTCTTTGCAGTCCAAGGGACTCTCAAGAGTCTTCTCCAACACCACAGTTCAAAAGCATCAGTTCTTCAGCACTCAGCTTTCTTCACAGTCCAACATGGATATACATGATTACTGGAAAAACCATACCCTTGACTAGATAGACTTTTGTTGGCAAAGTAATGTCTCTGCTTTTTAATATGCTATCTAGGTTGGTCATAACTTTCCTTCCAAAGAGTAAGCGTCTTTTAATTTCATGGCTGCACTCACCATCTGCAGTGATTTTGGAGCCCCAAAAAATAAAGTCTGACACTGTTTCCACTGTTTCCCTATCTATCTCCCATGAAGTGATGGGACCAGATGCCATGATCTTAGTTTTCTGAATGTTGAGCTTTAAGCCAACCTATTCACTCTCCTCTTTCACTTTCATCAAGAAGCTCTTTAGTTCTTCTTCACTTGCCATAAGGGTGGTGTCATTGCATATCTGAGGTTATTGGTATTTCTCCTGGCAATCTTGATTCCAGCTTGTGCTTCTTCCAGTCCAGCGTTTCTCATGATGTACTCTGCATGTAAGTTAAATGAGCAGGGTGACAATATACAGCCTTAACGTACTCTTTTTCCTATTTGGAACCAGTCTGTTGTTCCATGTCCAGTTGTAACTGTTGCTTCCTGACCTGCATATAGGTTTCTCNGAACACCCAGGACTGATCTCCTTTAGGATGGACTGGTTGGATCTCTTTGCAGTCCAAGGGACTCTCAAGAGTCTTCTCTCCAACACCACAGTTCAAAAGCATCAGTTCTTCAGCACTCAGCTTTCTTCACAGTCCAACATGGATATACATGATTACTGGAAAAACCATACCCTTGACTAGATAGACTTTTGTTGGCAAAGTAATGTCTCTGCTTTTTAATATGCTATCTAGGTTGGTCATAACTTTCCTTCCAAAGAGTAAGCGTCTTTTAATTTCATGGCTGCACTCACCATCTGCAGTGATTTTGGAGCCCCCAAAAATAAAGTCTGACACTGTTTCCACTGTTTCCCTATCTATCTCCCATGAAGTGATGGGACCAGATGCCATGATCTTAGTTTTCTGAATGTTGAGCTTTAAGCCAACCTATTCACTCTCCTCTTTTACTTTCATCAAGAAGCTCTTTAGTTCTTCTTCACTTGCCATAAGGGTGGTGTCATTGCATATCTGAGGTTATTGGTATTTCTCCTGGCAATCTTGATTCCAGCTTGTGCTTCTTCCAGTCCAGCGTTTCTCATGATGTACTCTGCATGTAAGTTAAATGAGCAGGGTGACAATATACAGCCTTAACGTACTCTTTTTCCTATTTGGAACCAGTCTGTTGTTCCATGTCCAGTTGTAACTGTTGCTTCCTGACCTGCATATAGGTTTCTCAAGAGACAGGTCAGATGGTCTGGTATTCCCATCTCTTTCAGAATTTTCCACGTCCGAGGTCAGGGATGGTGGCCAAGAGGAGCAACCACACTTCCAAGGAGGGGTGGGTGCGCGGGAGCAGGAGGGCCGAGAGGAGCTACTCCATATTCAAGGTCAGGAGAGTTGGCCCTGAGGAGATACCCCTCGTTCAAGGTAAGGAGCAGTGGCTGCGCTTTGCTGGAGCAGCCGTGAAGAGATACCCTACGAACAAGGTAAGAGAAACCCAAGTAAGATGGTAGGTGTTGCGAGAGGGCATCAGAGGGCAGACACACTGAAACCTTAATCACAGAAAACCAGCCAATCTGATCACACAGACAACAGCCTTGTCTAACTCAATGAAACTAAGTCATGCCATGTGGGGCCACCCAAGACAGACGGGTCATGGTGGAGAAGTCTGACAGAATGTGGTCCACTGGAGAAGGGAATCGCAAACCACTTCAGTATTCTTGCCTTGAGAACCTCATGAAAAGTATGAAAAGAATATACATGTATAGCTAAATCACATTTTTGTACACCTGAAACTAACACAGCATTGTAAATCCACTATACTTCAATAAAAAGTAAGTCTCAGCATGGTAGTCATGAGAATTTCCTTCCTCGTGGTGTGGAGCATGCTGTGGCAATTGCATGTGTGGGTGATCAGTTGTGTCCAACTCTTTGCCACTGCATGGACTGCAGCCTGCCAGTCTCCTCTCTCCGTGGCATTTTCTCAGCAGGGATACTGGAGTGTGTCGCCCTTTCCTCCTCCAGGGGATCTTCCTGACCCAGAGGTTGAACCCAAGTTCCTGCCTCTTCCTGATCTTCCCTGGTGGCTCAGACAGTAAAGCGTCTGCCTACAATATGGGAGACCTGGGTTCAATCCCACGAATGAGTGACTTCACTCACTCACTCCTGAATCTCCTGCACTGTAGGAGGATGCTTTACTGCTGAGCCACTGGGGAAGCCCACATGGTTGTTGGCTTACCCTACACAACACATTGGAGAGAAACACCCCCTTCTTCAAATCCCAGTGGTACTGACTCGACCTGCCCTTGACAACAGGTTTACCAGAGTCCTGCTTTGCTCTATGTCTTTTTTTTTTTTTTAAGCTTTTTGATTATCTAAAAGTTATGAAAGTGAAAGTTGTCTTGTTCAACTCTTTGCAACCCCATGGACTGTATATTCCATGGAATTCTCCAGGCCAGAATATTGGAGTGGGTAGCCAATCCTTTTTCTAGGGGAACTACCCAACCCAGGAATGGAACCAAGGTCTGCCACATCACAAGCAGATGTTTTACCAGCTGAGCCACCAGGGAATTTACAATAGTAAAAAATATTAGTCTTTTAACCAGAGGGTATTGAGTACTTGTTATATAGAAATAAATGTTGGGTTTCAAATATTTCCACTGGTGAAGCTTCTGTAAAACTTTTATCACAGTTGATTTTATGGGAACACATGTTAAATAGCAAGAAGCAACATTCTGTGTTCAGTTCAATTCAGTTCAGCCGCTCAGTCATGTCTGACTCTTTGCGACCCATGGACTGAGGCACTCCAACTCCCCCTGTCCATCACCAACTCCCGGAGTTTACTCAAACTCATGTCCATTGAGTCGATGATGCCATCCAACCATCTTATTCTCTGCCATCCCCTTCTCCTCCTGCCTTCAATCTTTCCCAGCATCAGGATCTTTTCCAATGAGTCAGTTATTCACATGAGGTGGCCAAAGGATTGGAGTTTCAGCTTCAGCATCAGTCCTTCCAATGAATATTCAGGACTGGTTTCCTTTAGAATGGACTGGTTTGGATCTCCTTGCAGTCCAAGGAACTCTCAAGAGTCTTCTCCAATACCACAGTTCAAAAGCATCAATTCTTTGGTGCTCAGCTTTCTTTATGTCCAACTCTCACATCCATACATGACTACTGGAAAAACCATAGCTTTGACAAGACAGACCTTTGTTGGCAAAGTAATTTCTGTGCTTTTCAATAGGCTGCCTAGTTTGGTCATAGCTTTTCTTCCAAGGAGCAAGTGTCTTTTAATTTCATGGCTTCAATTACCATTTTGCAGTGATTTTGGAGCCCAAGAAAATAAAGCCTGTCACTGTTTCCATTGTTTCCCCATCTATTTGCCATGATGTGATGGGACCAGATACCATGATCTTAGTTTCCTGAATGTTGAGTTTTAAGCCAACTTTTTCACNACCACAGTTCAAAAGCATCAATTCTTTGGTGCTCAGCTTTCTTTATGTCCAACTCTCACATCCATACATGACTACTGGAAAAACCATAGCTTTGACAAGACAGACCTTTGTTGGCAAAGTAATTCCTGTGCTTTTCAATAGGCTGCCTAGTTTGGTCATAGCTTTTCTTCCAAGGAGCAAGTGTCTTTTAATTTCATGGCTTCAATTACCATTTTGCAGTGATTTTGGAGCCCAAGAAAATAAAGCCTGTCACTGTTTCCATTGTTTCCCCATCTATTTGCCATGATGTGATGGGACCAGATACCATGATCTTAGTTTCCTGAATGTTGAGTTTTAAGCCAACTTTTTCACTCTTCTCTTTCACTTTCATCAAGAGGCTCTAGTTCTTTACTTTCTGCCATAAGGGTGGTGTTATCTGCATTTCTGAGGTTATTGATATTTCTCCCAGCAATCTTGATTCCAGCTTGTGCTTCATCCAGCCCAGCGTTTCTTATGATGTACTCTGCATATAAGTTAAATAAGCAGGGTGACAATATACAGCCTTGACGTACTCCTTTCCTGATTTGGAACCAGTCTGATGTTCCATGTCCTCTTCTAACTGTTGCTTCCTGACCTGCATATAGATTTCTCAACAGGCAGGTCAGGTGATCTGGTATTCCCATCTCTTTCAGAATTTCCTACAGTTTATTATGACTCACACAGTCAAAGACTTTGGCATAGTCAATAAAGCAGAAGTAGATATTTTTCTGGAACTCTCTTGCTTTTTCAGTGATTCAGTGGATGTTGTCAATTTGATCTCTGGTTCCTCTGCCTTTTCTAAATCCAGCTTGAACATCTGGAAATTCTCAGTTCACATACCGTTGAAGCCTTGCTTACAGAATTTTGAGCATTACTTTGCTAGCCTGTGAGATGAGTGCAATTGTGTGGTAGTTTGAGCATTCTTTGGCATTGCCTTTCTTTGGGATTGGAATGAACACTGCTCTTTTCCAATCCTGTGACCACTCCTGAGTTTTCTAAATTTGCTGGCATATTGAGTGCAGCACTTTCACAGCATCATCATTTAGGATTTGAAATAGCTCAACTGGAATTCCGTCTCCTCCACTAGCTCTGCTCATAGTGATGCTTCCTAAGGCCCACTTGACTTTTCATTCCAGGATGTCTGGCTCTATCTAGGTGAGTGATCACACCTTTGTGGTTATCTGGGTCATGAAGATCTTTTTTGTATAGTTCTTCTGTGTATTCTTGCCACTTCTTCTTAATATCTTCTGCTTCTGTTGGTCCAATAAAGGACCATTTCTGTCCTTATTGTGCCCATTTTTGCATGAAATGTTCCCTTGGTATCTCTAATTTTCTTGAAGATATCTAGTCTTTTCCATTCTATTGCTTTCCTCTATTTATTTGCATTGATCACTGAGGAAGGCTTTCTAATCTCTCCTGGCTATTCTTTGCATTCAGATGGGTATATCTTTCCTTTTCTTCTTTGCCTTTAGCTTCTCTTCTTTTCTCAGCTATTTGTAAGGCCTTCTCAGACAACCATTTTGCCTTTTTGCATTTCTTTTTCTTGGGAATGGTCTTGATCACTGCCTCTTGTACAATGCCACAAACCTCCATCCATAGTTCTTCAGGCACTCTGTCTATCAGATCTAATCCCTGGAATCTGTTTTTCACTTCCACCATATAATCGTAAGGGATTTGATTTAGGTCATACCTGAATGGTCTAGCAGTTTTCCTTACTTTCTTCAATTTCAATCTGAATTTGGCAATAAAGAGTTCACAGTCTGAGCCTCAGTCAGCTCCCAGTCTTGTTTTTGCTGACTATATAGAGTGTCTCCATCTTTGGCTGCAAAGAATATAATCCATCTGATTTCGGTATCGACCATCTGGTGATGTCCATGTGTAGAGTCTTCTCTTGTATTTTTGGAAGAGGGTATTTGCTATGACCAGTGCATTCTCTTGGCAAAACTCTGTTAGCCTTTGACTTGCTTCATTTTGTACTCCAAGGCCAAATTTGCCTGTTATTCCAGGTATCTCTTGATTTCCTACTCTTTCATTTCAGTCTCCTTTAATGAAAAAGATATCGTTTGGAGGTGTTAGTTCTAAAAGGTCTTGTAGGTCTTCATAGAACCATTCAACTTCAACTTCTTCAGCATTAGTGTTTGGGGCATAGACTTGGATTATTGTGATATTGAATGGTTTGCCTTGAAAACGAACAGATCATTCTGTTGTTTTTAATATTGCCTCCAAGTACCGCATTTTGGACTCTTGTTGACTATGATGGTTACTCCATTTCTTCTAAGGGATTCTTGGCCACAGTAGTAGATATAATGGTCATCCGAGTTAAACTGAGTTAATTCTGTGTATCTGGATTATTTTATTTAACAGTAACAAAAATATTCTAAATATGTTACCTATGGAATAAAATGGAATAAGATGGAATCATGGAATAAAATGAAAGCAGCTACCTTGTAAGGCTGACATTGTAGGCTACACAATCCTCACATATTATACTAACAATTGTAACCTATCATGTTTCCTTTGAGTCATTACATAATCCCTCCATAGAATAATGCTAAAAGAGACATATCAAAAATATTTTGAGATACAAAAATACCTTGCTGCTATTTGAGACCTTCAAGGAGATCCGAGTTTTGTGGGGAGAAGAACACATCTTGTGGTTCTTGTGGTGGTGGTGAGATGTTCCTTGCTGCCATGGGAGACTGGCACTGGGTCAGGAAGGACCCTTGGTGGGACTCTTGGGGAGCTTCTCTGTGTTCCCAGAAGAGGGGGAAGCACAGGGTGTCCTTGTGTGATGAGCCTCCTCCCGGGACATGTCATAAGCATCTGACTTCTGGTGGGAGGATGAAGAGAAGGACCAGAGCCTGGACTGGATGCTTCCCTGTCCTGCGGATCAAAGGGAAGAGAAGACAAGCTCTGTCTTCTTGTGGAGGAGAAGGTATCCCACTGACTTAAGACAGAGTTGGCCAAACAAGAGGGACCCCACACATGGAAACAAAAGTCAACACCGGGCAAATGTTCGTGAATGCCTGACTGTCACAGCCTGATGCTTTTCCTTCCTTGGGGATATGGTTTTTGAGGGGTGGGGTTTCTAGCTGTGTTCTGTGGCCTCTGCCAAATGCCTCATTTGGAACAGTAAGGACAGCAGAATACTTTTCCCCACCTTTACATTCTTCTTCAATCAATTTTTCTGTGGTTTATCCATTTTGTTATGCTATTGAGGTTTCTCACACTCAGTAGAATTCTCATTCCAATATTGTGAACTTTTCTTTCTTGGGAAATAAGGTGGCTTTGATAATATCCAGTGATTCACCTGAAATTTCTGTAATAATTTTGGCATGAATGTTGTAGGTATGTCACTCTTTGCATGCATTGCTGATGTTTCCATCTACACTGCAGAGAGTCTCCTCTATCGACTCTCTGTATATCAGATATGGATGAAAAAGTATTGTTATTAATGTGAACCAGGAAGGACTCGCTGTTTCTGTGGGAGGCTTTGTGTGCCTCTTTCTAACTCTGTTGTTTTCTTGTGGCAGTGAAACCTTTTGGTTCAGAGACTTCCCATGTGATTTTTAAGTGTATCAATTATTCTGACTTCTTTAATTTCTCATTCATTGCATTTCTTCTTGATGAGTTTTTTTTTTTAACTTTGCTATAGAAATCATTTTCTTCCCAGATCCTTTGATTCATCTTCTTAGAGCAGCCCGTGAGATGCCTTAATTCCAAGTTCTCATCCTCCTCATTAACTGCCACCAATAGCAGCTCCTTTGCTCACCTTTAGCAAGTATATCTTAATGACCCAGATAACCACAATGGTGTGACCACTCACCTAGAGCCAGACATCCTGGAATGTGAAGTTAAGTGGGCCTTAGGAAACATTACTATGAACAAAGCTAATAGAGGTGATGGACTCCCAGCTGAATTATTTCAAATCATAACAGTGATTTGCTATGATGATGTGTGAAAGTGCTGCACTCAATATGCCAGCAAATTTGGAAAACTCAGCAGTGGTCACAGGATTGGAAAAGGGCAGTTTTCATTCAAATCCCAAAGAAAGACAGTGCTAAAGAATGCTCAAACTACCACACAATTGCACTCATCTCACAGGCTAGCAAAGTAATGCTCAAAATTCTGTAAGCAAGGCTTCAACAGTATATAAACTGAGAATTTCCAGATGATCAAGCTGGTTTTAGAAAAGGCAGAGGAACCAGAGATCAAATTGCTAACATCCATTGGATCATTGAAAAAGCAAGAGAGTTTCAGAAAAATGTCTACTTCTCCTTTATTGATTAGGCCAAAGCCTTTGACTGTGTGAATCACAACAAACTATGAGAAATTCTTAAAGGGATGGGAATACCAGACCACCTGACCTGCTTCATTAGAAATCTATATGCAGGTCAAGGAGCAACAGTTAGAACCGGACATGGAACAATAGACTGGTTCCAAATTGGGAAAGGAGTACATCCTAGCTGTATATTGTCACCCTGACTATTTAATTTATATGCAGAGTAATTCATGTGAAAGGCCAGGCTGGAGAAAGCACAAGCTGGAATCAGAATTGCTGGGAGAAATATCAATAACCTCAGATATGCAGATGATACCTCTCTTATGGCAGAAAGTAAAGAAGAACTAAAGCGCCTCTTGATGAAAGTGAAAGAGGAGTGTCAAAAAGCTGGCTCAAAACTCAACATTCAGAAAACTAAGATCATGGCATCTGGTCCCATCACTTCATGGCANTGGGAGAAATATCAATAACCTCAGATATGCAGATGATACCTCTCTTATGGCAGAAAGTAAAGAAGAACTAAAGCGCCTCTTGATGAAAGTGAAAGAGGAGTGTCAAAAAGCTGGCTCAAAACTCAACATTCAGAAAACTAAGATCATGGCATCTGGTCCCATCACTTCATGGCAAATAAATGGGAAACAATGGAAACAGTGAGAGAATTTTTGGGGGGTTAGCTCCAAAATCACTGCAGATGATGACTTGCTCCTTGGAAGAAAAGCTATGAGAAACCTAGACAAATTATTAAAAAGCAGAGACATTCAGTTCCGTTCAGTTCAGGAGTTCAGTCATGTCTGACTCTTTACGACCCCATGCGCTGCAGCACGGCAGACCTCCATGTCCATCACCAACTCCTGAGTTTACTCAAATTCATGTCTATTGAGTCAGTGATGCCATCCAGTCTCATCCTCTGTCATTCCCTTCTTCTTCCACCTTCAGTCTTTCCCAGCATCAGAGCCTTTTCAACTGAGTCAGTTATTCACATCAGATGGCCAAAGGATGGTCAACATCAGTCCTTCCAATGAATATTCAGGACTGATTTCCTTTAGGATGGACTGGTTGGGTCTCCTTGTCAAATAAATGGGAAACAATGGAAACAGTGAGAGAATTTTTGGGGGGTTAGCTCCAAAATCACTGCAGATGATGACTTGCTCCTTGGAAGAAAAGCTATGAGAAACCTAGACAAATTATTAAAAAGCAGAGACATTCAGTTCCGTTCAGTTCAGGAGTTCAGTCATGTCTGACTCTTTACGACCCCATGCGCTGCAGCACGGCAGACCTCCATGTCCATCACCAACTCCTGAGTTTACTCAAATTCATGTCTATTGAGTCAGTGATGCCATCCAGTCTCATCCTCTGTCATTCCCTTCTTCTTCCACCTTCAGTCTTTCCCAGCATCAGAGCCTTTTCAACTGAGTCAGTTATTCACATCAGATGGCCAAAGGATGGTCAACATCAGTCCTTCCAATGAATATTCAGGACTGATTTCCTTTAGGATGGACTGGTTGGGTCTCCTTGCAGTCCAAGGGACTCTCAGGAGTCTTTGCCAACACCACAGTTCAAAAGCATCAATTCTTTGGCTCTCAGCTTTCTTTATAGTCCAACTCTCACATCCATACATAACTCCTGGAAAAACCATAGCTTTGACTAGATGAACATTTGTTGACAAAGTAATGTTTCTGCTTTTGAATGTGCTGTCTAGGTTGGTCATAATTTTTCTTCCACGCAGTAAGTGTCTTTTAATTTCATGGCTGCAATCACCATCGGCAGTGATTTTGGAGGCCCCCCCTCCCCGCAAAGTAAAGTCTACCACTGTTTCCACTGTTTCCCCATCTACCTGCCATGAAGTGATGGGACTGGATGCCATGATCTTAGTTTTCTGATGTTGAGCATAAAGCCAGCTTTTTTCATGCTCCTCTCACACTTTCATCAAGAGGTTCTTTGGGGGTGTCATCTGCATATCTGAAGTTATTTATATTTCTCCCTGCAATCTTTATTCCAGCTTGTGCTTCTTCCAGCCCAGTGTTTCTCATGATGTTCTCTGCACGTAAGTTAAATAATCAGGGTGACAATATACAGCTTTGACATACTCTTTTTCCTGTTTGGAACCAGTCTGTTCCATGTCCAGTTCTAACTGTTACTTCCTGACCTGCATACAGGTTTCTCAAGAGGTTTCCTATATAGGTTTCCCATCTCTTTCAGAATTTTCCACAGTTTGTGGTGATCCACACAGTCAAAGGCTTTGGCATAGTCAATAAAGCAGAAATAGATGTTTTTCTGGAACTCTCTTGCTTTTTCCATGATCCAGCAGATGTTGGCAATTTGATCTCTGGTTCCTCTGCCTTTTCTAAAACCAGCTTGAACATCTGGAAGTTCATGGTTCATGTATTGCTGAAGCCTGGCTTGGAGAATTTTGAGCATTACTTTACTAGCATGTGAGATGAGTGCAAATGTGTGGTAGTTTGAGCATTCTTTGGCATTGCTTTCTTTGGGATTGCAATGAAAACTGACCTTTTCCAATCCTGTGGTCACTGCTGTGTTTTCCAAATTTGCTGGTGTATTGAGTGCAGCACTTTCACAGCATCATCTTTTAGGATTTGAAATAACTCAACTAGAATTCCATCATATCCACTAGCTTTGTTCTTAGTGATGCTTTCTAAGGCCGACTTGACTTCACATTCCAGGATGTCTGACTCTAGGTAAGTGTTCACACTATTGTGATTATCTGGGTTGTGAAGAATTTTTTTTTTTTTTGTATTTCTGTGTATTCTTGCCACCTCTTCTTAATATCTTTTGCTTTTGTTAGGTCCCTACCATTTCTGTCCTTTATTGAGCCCATCTTTGCATGAAATGTTCCCTTGGTATCTCTAATTTTCTTGAAGAGATCTCTAGTCTTTCCCATTTTGTTGTTTTCCTCTATTTCTTTGCCTTGATCACTGAGGAAGCCTTTGTTATCGCTCTGCTATTCTTTGGAACTCTGCATTCAAATAGGTATATCTTTCTTTTTCTCATATGCAGAGACATTACTTTGTCAAAAAAGTCTGTATGGTCAAAGCTTTGATTTTTCCTGTAGTCATATACAGATGTGAGTGTTGGGCCATAATGAAAGTTGTGAAAGTGAAAGTAACTCAGTCTTGTCTGACTCTTTGTGACCCCATGGCCTATACAGTCCATGGAATTCTCCAGGGCAGAATACTGGAGTGGGTAGCCTTTCCCTTCTCCAGGGGATCTTCCCAACCCAGGGATCGAACCCAGATCTCCTGCGTTACAGGTAGATTGTTTACCAGCTGAGCGCCGAAGAATTGATGGTTTTGAACTATGGTGTTGGAGAAGACTCTTGAGAGTCCCTTGAACAACAAGATCAAATCAGTCAATCCTAAAGGAAATCAGTCCTGAATATTTATTGGAAGTATTGATGCTGAAGCTGAAATTCTAATACTTTGGCCACCTGATGGGTAGAATTGACTCACTGGAAAAGACCTTGATGCTGAGAAAGATTGAAGGCAGGAGGTGTTTGGATGAAAATACCACTCCATGGACTTGAGTGTGAGCAAGCTCTGGGAAATGGTGATGGACAGGGAAGCCTGGTGTGCTGCAGTCCATGGGATCACAACAAGTCAGACATGACTGAGTGACTGAACTGAACTGAGCAAGCGTCCACATGGAGGATCGATTCAACTCTCTTCACAGTTAAAAGCTAGCTCCACAGGCAGATGAGGGTTTTCTGAGATTTTGTTTCTGTTTAATAAGTGTGTCCATTCTTCCCTTCCGTCTTTGAGATCCTTATGTAAGCAGCTTTATGTTTCTAGGGAGGTTGAAATTTTCCTGTGGAGCCTTTATCATTGCCCTTGAAGTTATTCTTCATCCTTCTGGTGGGTTTTGAAGGATGTTTTGGTTGCAGCCACTTACTGGATTTGCTGAGTTGGTCTTTTCAGGACTGAGACTTGCTCAGAATGTCGACCATCAGCCAAACTTGCTGTAAACATTGGAATTTATCTTCTTTTCATGCTTTTCTATAAGGATCTATTATGAGACCGAGTAGTGAATTGTTGTTTTCCAGCTCATTGTTCATGGTGTTCCCATTTGCTATTTCTGACAGCTTGTTCTTGGGTCTGACTTCCAAGAGAGTTGATTTAAGGTCTCTGTATTCTCTTCCTATGTGGCTAAACCTCTCAAAACTAGGGTAGCCAGGAAGGACCTCATGGGGCCAGAGGCCACCAGCCACTGCCTCTGGTCTGCAAAGCCTGATGAATATCCCCAAGATCATGAGATATGATCAGTTACTTTGTGAGTCAAGATGTGGGTTCGCTGTGGATTTCCTTGGTGTTCCAGTGGTTAGGAATCTGCCTGCCAACGCAAGGCAGATGTCTTGCCTCCCCAAAGACAGACATTCCAATTGTCGGTTTGTCTCTCCTTGCAAAGTAATTCAAAACTTTAAGCATTAAAAACTTCTCCATGACTAAAAGTTGCCACCCTACCCCACCCTCAATTTCAGTGCTAAGATCCTCTGGCAGTGCTGCCACTGCCTGGCACAGGGCTCCCAGCATCAGCACCATGCAGAGTATCAAAGCCATCAGGGGACACTCTGTGGCTCCCACGGTCTCTGCAGTACCGCCTGGGTTGTCAGGACCCTGCTGGCCACCACAGATGTCAGACCCCCATGGAAAGCATTCTGCTCAGAACCTCCTCTGTGCCTGGCAACCAGGGCAAACCCCAGTGGAAGCAAGGTGAAACAGACAACAGTGTCTCTCAGCAAGCTCACATCTTTTTTTTTTTTTTTAATTTATTTATTTTTGGATACACTGAGCCTTCTCTAGTGTCAGCAAGTGGGGGCTATTTTCTTATTGCCGAGCACGGAGTTAATCATCCCATGGTATGTGGGATGGTATGTGGGGTCTTCCTGGAATAGGGATTGAATCCGTATCTCCTGCATTGGCAGGCAGATTCCTAACCACTGGACCACCAGCAAAGTCCACAGTGACACCACATCTTGACTCACAAAGAAAATGATCACATCTCTTGACCTTGGGGATATGGACCGGGCTTTGCAGACCAGAAGCAATGGCTGATGGTCTCTGGCCACCTGAGGTCCTTCTGGGCTACCCCAAGAGGTTCCACACTGGAACATTTGCTGGCCCTCAGCACTGGCCACTATTCGTTTTTCTTCCCTTTCTTTTTAAAATTGAAATGACATTCACATAACATAGTGTTTTAACAATTTGAAAGTGAACAATTCAGTGGCATTTCATACATTTACATTGTTGTGCAACTGTTCCCACAGCCTGGGAACCAGCCTTTTTTGGGGGATTAAAATGCAACAAACACTTGTATCTCGTAGGAAACTTTCAAATACTCCCTGAGTATCTGGTTATAAGTCAGGTTTGCCCTCCCTGTTATCCACAGCACCTTCCTCAGAACTGCAGAAGCCTTTGAACCTTGAAAATTGCCTTAAAGAACCAAAGTTGTTAAAGGGTAAACTTTGGTGGGAGATGAGATAAGAATATGGGCTTCCCTGGGGGCTCAATGGTAAATAATCCACCTGTCAATGCAAGAGATGTGGGTTTGATCCCTGGGTCAGAAAGTTCCCCTGGAGAAGGAAATGACAACCCATTTTAGTATTCTTGTCTGGAGAATTCTATAGACAGAGGAGCCTGGTGGACTATAGTCCATGGGGTAGCAAAGAACTAGACACAACTGAGTGACTAACCACACAGACAAGATAAGAAAGACAAATCCATCAGTGTTTACGGGGCCTCCGTGAGCACCTGCTATGTACTGGGTCTTGAAGAACATTCGAGGAGCCAAAAGGCATACTTATGGCCTCTGATTTGCTCTCTTGTTGGGAAGGTGCTCTAGAAACATTTGTCAAGGCCCGGATGTGGGCTAAGCCCTTTCCAATGTGATTGGGGTACAGGACCAAAAATAATTGTTAAATAGTTTGGTTCAGCATTTCTGGTATATTTTTTGGAGAATTATTCTTAAGCAGCTTCATACCCAAGAGTCTGCTTGAAGGAAGATGGTATTGGATCGAGTGATGAGGATGGGTGAAGAGAACTGGCTCCTGCCGTGGGGTTGGTGGGTGGTGGAACTGAGCCCCCCTTGGGCTCTCCCACCGTGAGTCTGGGCTCTGATTCTCCACTGGGATTCCAAAGAGGAGGAACCAGGGTATGGAGCAGGCTGCTTCCTTTCTTGGGTGTTTCTGGTCCTTCCATACTCTGTTTATTCTGCTTATGGTCCTCCTCTGGCTTCTTTTCCTAAAGGATTCTTGGAATGAACAACTTCCTTCATGGATGTTTATGCAAAGACTTGTAAGCAGCGTAGGGGACCCGTGGGCTCCATAGGGCTGGCTGCACAGGAACCTATTTGCTTCCTTCTACTCCCTGTCGCTCCTGCTAGACTTTGAGCTTCCTGGGGCAACTCAGTTATAAAAGCTCAGAGCTGAGTGCAGAAAGGGGCTCTGCAACTGGGGGTGAACCCAGGGTGCCCCCCATTGCTGTAATCATGGTCTGTTAGTGAGAGGTCACTGGACTTGGCTCCTAGGTGTAAGGGTCTGTGATGCCCTTGTTTTCCCACAAGGCTATCCAAGGCAGGGAAGCCAGGTATGGCTTGATCTAGGGGACTGGGTTCATGTTCTGGATGAAGAGGGACCCTTCCGTCTTCACCCCTACACTGCAGCTGGAAAGCAGAGTGAAGAGAGAGTGAAGCCACTGGGTATCTGGGGCGGGATAGAATTCAGGCCAGGGGATACCCATGGGCAGGACCAGCAGGGATGGGAGCTCCCTTTGGGAGGGCTGAGGAAGCAAAGAGAATGATGCTGGGGGCAGTGTTTGAGTGCATTGGGATCTCAAAGCAGAAAGCCCAGTCCAGCTGCAGGAAGCCTTGCGGAGGCTGAGCCACATAGATTGAGTCTTGAGAATCAGCGGACATCTGGATGGCTGTCAGCAGGGGGAAGGTGATGGCAGCTCAGGTGCCCCCAGGAATCACTATGTACCCACTGCTCTGTGCCCACCATGGAGGAATCAAGCAGCAAGGCATGGTGAGGGAGAGTCACATATTAGGGAGTACCTCAAATCCATGAGCCGACAGGCCGAGAACGTGGAGAGGATGCAGGCTGCCACAGTGACCAGGCTGGGCTTCCCCAGGGGTCTTGTGTATTAAGTTCAGATGTCAGTGGGACACCCTAAAGATCATTTTTTTTCTGATATGAACTTGTGTATCAAGTACAAATTTCAAAAATAAAACCAAAGTTAGGATCATGCTGGATTTACTTTCCTAGCCTTTTTTCCCTTCAACCTTATATCATGAGCATTTTCACATCAACAAATCCTTCATGAACATTTCTGTGACCATAGAAAAGTCCATCCAACAGACACATCAAAGTATGTGAACTGTTTCCTCATTTGGATGTTTAGGTTGTTTTCATTTTTAATCCTAAAAATCAAGTGGCAATAAATGCCCTATGCATATGTCTACAATTTACATCTCTAATTATTTCCATAGAATTGATCCTTAGTGAAATTCCTGGATGAAAAGTTATGGACATTTTTAAAGCTCTTGATACTTGTTAAATTGCTTCCCTAAAATGTCCTGTCTCATAACCCTCATGGACAATGAGAATGATCATTCAAAAAAAATTTGATGTTTTGAGAGAAAAAAAAAAAATGGTTAGCTTCATTCCTGGATTTTCTTTGATATCAGAAGAAAAAAAAATTCAGATGTTCATTCATCTTTTGTATTTCTGCTGACATCGTTCATTTCCTTTGCCCAGTTCTATGGGATTATTTTCCTTTGTTACTTTAAAAAACAAAACAAAACAAAACTT
This sequence comes from Oreotragus oreotragus, assembly GCA_006410675.1. Lineage (NCBI taxonomy): Eukaryota > Metazoa > Chordata > Mammalia > Artiodactyla > Bovidae > Oreotragus > Oreotragus oreotragus. The sequence goes on from SJYX01024548.1 coordinate 132,972, forward strand.
CATGTATTAAGCATGCAAAACTCTTTATAGTTGTTTTAAATATTTTTGCAGTTTAATATATGCTTTTTTTTCCTTTCAGGAATGTTGTATTGATGATTTAACATCTAGATGCTGATACTAATAAGACTTAATGGCTGCAGGTTGGAGGAGTAAGGGAGGCTGGGGACAGATGGCTTATAGGTTTCTCACTTGACCACTGGGGAGATGGTGGAGATCTCAGATGGTCCAGGGAGCTCAGGAAGACGTAGGGTGTGATAGATTTTGTGGACTCCACCTGTGGCACACCCAACTTGAGATATCAGAGAAGGAGTTGGGGATAAGGTCTGAACCTCATACCTAGGAAAGTTTACTGAAAGAATGAACAGATAACTTAGTTTGGAGCCCAGCAGAGTTCTGGGAGGAGACACAGGCTCAGAGTTTGTGATAGGATGGGAATTAGAGCCTCAGGCTCCTGACTCCTAGCCCAGTGCTCCTTGCTGAGCATCAGGTGGATCTGGTAATCATGGAGTGGGGTTGGGGGACAGTGTTTGAGGTGGTCAAATTGATGAAGTATCAGATTTTCCAACCTGACTGTACTTTTAAAATAAACATCTGATCGTCTCGCTCTTTTCCAATCTGTAATTGGCCTCTCCTTTCCCAGTGGGAGATGGACTGTGTTTTGGACACCTCGAGCCAAATTAATCTTGGAGGCGGACACAGGAACCCATCAAATGTTTGTCATAACGGATCTGGTCTCCATTTGCATTCATTAATTTAGTCTTCTCTACAAGTGGCATTAATATTGCATAATTGACTTTTCCATTACAGTGGATTAATTAATAGGAATCAATATGGTAGGGACATTAACAAGGTACAGAGCAATTAAAACCCTCCACAATTAGTTCCCATTGCCTTGCTTTTTTATCATGGAAGGAGAAAACCAGCTCTACCACAGCCAACACACCCCCAAACTCTTCCTGTGCGAGCAGAGCTTCTGTATGTTTTTTCCTTCTTCTTCTGCTTTGTGACTTGACAAAACTGGATAAAACCACAGCATTTTATTTTACAGCATGCCCATCACTGGGCGCCACCAGCATAGGAATGCTTCCTCCTCCAGCTCAGCCTTGCCATAATGGTTTTTCCTTGGGGCTGGATCGTTTTTAAAGGTATTTGTGATGGAGGATTTGCAGCCTTGTGTGGTGGAGCCAGCAATGTGTCTACGCAGGTTGCCAAGTGAAGGTCAGTCTATTTGCCATCCCGCTGTCCTGCCATCTCCCCTTCCTCCAACTGTGGCTGCTTGTGCTGAAACTGCACTTGGGGAACCCCAGGCATCAGTGACCTTGCAAGTGACATTTCGCAGTTGCTGTGTCACATGGAGGTGCAGAGCCCAGCATAGACTTTCATGCAAAGGGGATCAGAACCTGTGATTAGTTGCTTGCCTGTGTCATCTGATAAAGTCCACCTGCTATTTCTCCTCCTTGTCTCCTCCCTACTGGTGTTGAACCTCCTGGCAGAGGTACAGAAAGGAAAGGGATCAATCCAAGGTGTCTGAGCAATTAGGACAGATCCTTGGGAAGAACTCAGCCTTCCTCCAACACCAAACTATTGTTTGAAAGTGTGTCCAGCCTTGGAAATATGCGAATTATTTACAAATAACTTATTTTATTTTATTGTTTATTTATTTATTACTTTACAATATTGTATTGGTTTTGCCATACATCAACATGCATCTGCCACGGGTTTACACGTGTTCCCAATCCTGAACCCCATTTCTAACATAATTCCATAGCGATATGAGAAAAGACTGAATGATTTCAATACCTTTCAGTTCAGTTCAGTTCAGTCGCTCAGTCGTGTCTGACTCTTTGCAACCCCGTGAATCGCAGCACGCCAGGCCCCCCTGTCCATCTCCAACTCCCGGAGTTCGCTCAGACTCACGTCCATCGAGTCCGTGATGCCATCCAGCTATCTCATTCTCTGTCATCCCCTTCTCCTCCTGCCCCCAATCCCTCCCAGCATCAGAGTCTTTTCCAATGAGTCAACTCTTCGCAGGAGGTGGCCAGAGTACTGGAGTTTCAGCTTTAGCATCATTCCTTCCAAAGAAATCCCAGGGTTGATCTCCTTCAGAATGGACTGGTTGGATCTCTTTGCAGTCCAAGGGACTCTCAAGAGTCTTCTCCAACGCCACAGTTCCAAAGCATCAATTCTTCAGTGCTCAGCTTTCTTCACAGTCCAACTTTCACATCCATACATGACCACAGGAAAAACCATAGACCATAATTTTTGCACCTTTTTTTATGTGTCTGGATATATTCCAGTGTCTCCTGGTTTATAGTCTATGGGAACTTGAGTAGAATTTGTACCCTGCTGTGTGAAAATTGTATAAATCTTAATTATATTGAATTGTTTCATAGTGCTTTTCAGGTCTACTATATCCTTCTACTTCTCTGCCTATTCACTCTATAAATTTTTGAGAGTTTGATATTGAAACTCTAACTAAAAATTTGAATTTATCTACTTAAAAAATAATTGTTGTATACAGTGGCACTATGGGTAACTTTGTCCTGTCTTTTCCAAGTCTCTTGTAAATGTGTTATGGTACTTTCATAATTTGAAAACTAAAGTAATATTTAAGAAAGAAAATAAGTGCCCGTAGGTTCCATTGGCAGCAATGTCCACATAATCCCAATTTTTGGTTGAAGATCAACTTCAGAAAGCAAGGCTGATCCGGGTTCACCAATAACTATTATTAATTTTTAAATGCGATGTGTGTGGCTGAATTTCTGACGTGTTGATTGCCTCTATTTGATTATTCTCCATTATTCCAAGCTGTGGGACTGTACTTTGAGACTCCAAGGCACCTAGAAGGGAGGCCTGGAAGAAGACTTCTTGTGCCCTCAGGCCCGCGCATCCAGGCCTGGGCAGCCTTGGCAGCGGCTGCTGGGTGAGGCTGGGCCAGCTGGCTGCTTCAGGGACCGCCAGCCCCACTGGGGCCTCCCACCGTTGCCTGGAAACCACACAACAATGCCTTCTGAGCGGTCCCACGATGATCTTTTTCTGAAGTGGCAGCCCCTTCAATTATTTTATTTCCACTATATTATGTTAATTAAATCAGCAAAAAGAACAGAGCACATGCATGTTCCAAGTGGAGTGGCTGTGAAGGGTTAATCGGAATGGCCCTGGCAGCAGCCGCTGGGTGAGCAGACTGGACAGAGCCTTCAGACGGACCCTATTCCCGCCAGTCTGGCCCCTGGGGTCCATCGGAAGCTCACGGGCCTCGTCTCTGTCCACGTTCGGGTGTCTGCTTTTTTCAGCTCTCCCGAGCCACGGGCTGCCCCATGGCAGGTACAAGTGCAGGTGGGAGCACCAAGCTGTGGGGTGGGGGGTTGTGTGTGCAGAAGGTACCTTTTGAAAGACTCCTTATAACTTGCAGCCAGACTTTGTAGAAGCCGTCACACCTCGATGAACTGGCAGGGATGAAGATCTGGTGGATATATTATGTGAATACTCTCAGGCTAAAGTTTTAAAAACATTAGAATGCCTTGTTGCCATAAAAATCTTAAACCAAATCACCAAAATACAAATTACAGGTTATAGTGGAGCCACTTTGATAAGAGTCCGAATTGGGTTAGGGCAGCAGTCCCTTTCCCCCATCTGTGATTTGGCTAAAGCTGTTTAAAAGTCAGGGCCTTAGAGCCCCTCCACGGAGCCCCAGAATCGTGGCTTGTACCTGGGCCACCTGGCGTTGGATGTCTAAGGACCACCCAGCTTTCCCATCCGCATGTTCCCCTGCCTGCAGAAATGAGTGCTGAATTTGTGAGGTTGGAAACAGAGAGTATTTCCCTGCCTCAATTTACTTGTTCAAGTAATGGACAAAAAAATTCTATGTGGTCTTCCAGGTTCATAATCTTCAAGACCCAGGATGCAGTGGCTAGATCCAGGCCTGTGCCATCACACCTGGGAGGACCAAGGGCTTTCATTAAGGGGTGATTCTTGAGGGATGTCTTCATGTTTTAGTAAATGCTCAAAGATCATCTCCCCATCTCTTCTTTTTCAGTAGGGGTAGTGAGGCTGCTGTTTCAGGCTTTTATTTGACTCTTGTGCTTCTTCGCATTTTGCAAAGGCTTCCAGTGGGCCTGGGGACCTGTGGCCTGATTCTGTGGGCATGAGACAGAACCTCTCCTCTTGGGCCTGTGGTTTCTTCCTCAGCCAAGCGAATGCCCTGCCATCAACGATCCCTTAGATCCCCGCAGCTGTGGCATCCTCTCATTTGAATACCATCAACAAAAATAGCAGTGCAACGCCTTCTGTTTAAAAGATGATGGAGCAATTACTCTAAAGTTTATTTCCTGCTCCCTTGCATTTCCAATATTGCAAATCTCCTCTGTTTTAAAATTAAGTCGTAAATGAGATTTGAGTTCCACATCACTTACTTTCTTCTCTCTCCAAGAGAAAGAGTTGAATAACTCATTCAAAGGAAACATACGCATAACTGAAATTCAAAGGGGGGTGGAGGGATTTTTTTTCTCCTGATCTTGGTGATTGGGCTGGCCATCTGATGATGCATCCCTGGGCACTGCTGTGATGGTGTGGTTCTCTATCCAACAGTCCTATCGCTTCCCTCTTGTTTACAGGATGAAGTTCAAGGTTAGCACCTACACCACCATCATGGATACAATAGAAAATATTTATAAACTGGGCTTCCTTGGTGACTCAGTGGTAAAGAACCTGCCTTCTAATGCAGGAGACATAGGTTCAGTCTCTGGGTGGGGAAGATCCTCTGGAGACCAACTCATTCCAGTACTCCTGCCTGGGAAATTCTATGGACAGAGGAGCCTGGTGGGCTTCATGAGCCTGTGTCCATGACGTCACAGAGTTGGACAACTTAGCGACCAAACAACAGCAACAACAAAGTTACAAAGTTCTTACTGTGGGCCAAGCATTTCATATATTAAAAAAATTATTGGAAACACTCTGGAGCTGATATACCCACTTTACTGATCAGGAAACTGAGGCACAGATAGGTTAAGTGACTCACTCAAGATTCTACAGCTGGTAAGTGATGGATCGTGTATTCTAGCCTGAGCTGTCTGAGTCCAAAGTTCTTTGTTCTTAATCCCTGAACTTGACTTACATACAACCTCTGGGTCACAAAAGAGAGCCTGAAAGTTCTTCTGATCAAACTTCCTTTGTGATGCGCAAATCTTCATCAAGCCTGTCTGACTCGTGATTGTCCAGCTTGGCTAAGACATTCTTGGTGATGGGGAATTCCTACCCTTCAAGGATGATCGATCACCCAGTCATTTGACAAACACAGACAGGCCCCATCTGAGTGCCTGGCTTTGCTCAGTGCTGGGCCATAGAGATGGATACATCATAGTGCCTTCTGCTGAAGGCCTGGCAGACCAGAGTCCAAACGGTGAGGTCCCTGAGCAGCTCTAGTTGCTAGAAAACTATGTATTAACTGAACTGGAGAAGATATCCTTGTAACAAACATGATCATAAGATTATTGGCCAAGCCAGGATGCTATTGAGTGAACAGGGTCTCTTGTAACAATTATGTTATAGACAGTTATAAACTGAGCCTTTTTCTGCAAAACAAGGATGCACATCCTCAAACAACAGTCTGTATCCTGGGTGCTAGGTGGCCTCAGAGTCCACATCAGTCCTTCTGACGTTTGGAGACTGATGTCTCGCCGACTCTCAGCCTCCTCTTCTCCAGCGCATGTCCAGTCCTCATACGCAACCTCATCCTTGTAGTTCGCAGCCCTACCCCAGCATCCTTGCTCTCCTCTGAGCATGTCTGGGACTCTGAGTTTGGCTTTCCAGTCCCACCCTGGTCTGGCCTCACTTCCCTCTGGAGGTGGCCGAGCCCGGGTCTGCAGTGGAGGAGAAATGGAGAAAGTAGAACGTTTACCAGACATGCTTTGGAAGCTTGGGATTCAGACAAAAAGTGGAGAAGAGAGGTGAGAATTGTGTCAGGGTAGCTCTGCAGTGGACTGGGGGCAGGGCTTAGAAATCCAGACAAAACAGCCTAGGGAGAGAGGTAAGAAAGGTATGTTTTACCAGTGTTTCTCAGGCTTAGAAAACTTTGAAGAAAACGTATTTAACGTCTTTAAACTTGTCAGCCTGGAGACCAAACATCTCTGTTTCTCAATCAGGCAATCAAGAAACGTTTATGAACTGGCATCATTTGCAGGGTGCACCGATGACGCAGCCCCTGATCTCCTGGAACTCAGAGTTTAGATGGGGGCAGAGTGCTGGCTAACACCTGCCACAGGGGGAGTGGACTCACCCCCAGGGGCTGTGGGGACAGCCTCACAGAGCAGAGCTGAGCAGAACATTTCTGGGTAGAGAAGGGAAGTGTGGGACTCCAGGCAGAGGGGCCAGCATGAGCAACAGACAAGAGGGGGACTGGTGCTCAGTGGCTCTGTGTGGCTGGTGGGCTGGGAATGAAAGGCGGCGGGCAGGGCCAGTCGGCCGGTCCTGGACGCTGTTGGGAGCATTTAGATCCACACTGGGAGAGGCCTGGGCATCCAGGGCCACTCTGCAAGACGGAACACTGGTGGGTGGATTCAGATGTCCCTGTGATGAATTCAAGTGAGCCCCAGAGTGAAGCCCGAGCGAGAAAATGCTTTTTAATTGAGGGCCATGTTTTTCAAACGTGGCTTGGCTGCCAGCTGACTGTGTGCTCTGGCAGAAGACGCAAGTGATACTTAGCTTTCTTCAAGCTCCATTAATCTGCCCATTTCTTTCTGCTTCAAATTCCACTTCAAACACGCAAGAGCTCCTCAAATGCGTAATGATATAAATGATTTATAACCCTGTTGGGAGCCGGCAAGCCTCCTGTCTGGTGGTTGGGGTAGGTTGGGTTGATCCTGTTGACCTTCCACGGCTTGTCAGTGAAAGAGAATGGCTCCTCTCTCCTCCTTACACAAGCACACATGTGCACACACATGCACAGGTGTGAACATACCTGAGTGCACATGCATGCACATTCGTGAACACATACCCAGCTGCACAGCCCTTGTCCTCAACCCCTCCTTGGGACCATGTCAGGGCTCCTGGAGGAGCCCAGCAATCCCACTCACAGGCCAGTGCTCCCGGTACCTCCCACAGGGGTGCCTAAGCAACCCCCCCCCAGTCATCATCATCTCTTCTGTCTGATTACACCAACACTGTTATGCATTGAGCGTGACTGTGTGCCTAGCACTTCACCTGCATCATCATTTAAGTTCATAATGTATGCAGATCAGAGTGTGTTATCTCCTTTTTTGGCAAGGAGAGACGGACATATAGTGACATTCAGTGACCGGCACTGATTTACCCTGAGCCAGCAAGTGGTAGCAGCAAGTGGTGGGACAAGGATTTGAACCCATGGTTGTGGGGCTTTTTCATTCTACCTCAGGAGCCAGTGGGTGGGTGCTGCCTGTCCACCTCCTCTTGTCCCGACTTGGAGTTGGGATGACGAGGCTGAATCACTGCCCTTGCTTGTAAGAAGAGCTTCTCTTGTGGCTCAGCTGGTGAAGAATCCGCCTGCCATGTGAGAGACCTGGGTTCAATCCCCAGGTTGGGAAGATCCCCTGGAGAAGGGAAAGGCTCCCCACTCCAGTATTCTAGCCTGGAGAATTCCATGGACTCTATAGTCCATAGAGTTGCAAAGAGTCGGACACAACTGAGCAGCCTGTGAGAAAGGCTGTGGGGTGGATGGATCAAATGTAGAATTTGCTAAGTTCCTTGTTGATTAGTCTTTTTTGGGGGCCTGCTAGAGTGCTGGATTCAGGGGAGGAAGTGGGAGAGTGGATGCAGAGAAAAATGATGAGGCCTCAGCTCTCAGAAAGTTAATTTGGAGAGAGAATTACAGAGATGACCCAGGCAACACAGTGAGCTAAGTGAGGATGGCTGTGGGGCTCGGGGTCAAGGCAGAGGGGCTTCCTGGAAGAGGCAGTGACCTTGGAGCAGAGCTGAGAGCTGGGTTCCTTGGCTGGACAAGAAGGGAAAGCATTTATGGAGAGAACATCTGCTCAGAGGCAGAAAGCTCATACAGAGTAGGGGGCCTGGGGATGGAGGGGGCCCTAGGAGGTTATTGCTCATATTGGGTCTTTTCCTCCCCAATTTTTTATTTTTAAAAATTTCATACCACACAACAGTGGCAAGAATATACAATGCAAACTGCATATCTTATAGCTAAATTCAGCAGCTGTTAACATTTTCCCATGTTTATTTCTCAATCTCTCTATATATACATATATGTATAGGTTTATATGTGACAGTTGCTCAGTCGTGTCTGACTCTTTGTGACCCCATGGACGGGGGCCTGCCAGGATGCTCTGTCCATAGAGTTCTGCAGGCAAGAATATTGGAATGGGTAGCCATTTTCTTCTCCAGGAGATCTTCCCAACCCAGGGATCAAACCCGGGTCTCCCACATTACAGGCAGATTCTTTACTGTCTGGGCTACCAGAGAAGCTATGTATGTATCTGTATGCATAGATATGTATATATGTATATAGACGTATAGACGATGTGCGTGCGTGCTAGAAGGGAAAGCATTTAATGGAGAGAACATCTGCTCAGAGGCAGAGAGCTCATACAGAGTAGGGGGCCTGGGGATGGAGGGGGCCCTATGAGGTTATTGCTCATATTGGGTCTTTTCCTCCCCAATTTTTTATTTTTAAAAATTTCATACCACACAACAGTGGCAAGAATATACAATGCAAACTGCATATCTTATAGCTAAATTCAGCAGCTGTTAACATTTTCCCATGTTTATTTCTCAATCTCTCTCTATATACATATATGTATAGGTTTATATGTGACAGTTGCTCAGTCGTGTCTGACTCTTTGTGACCCCATGGACGGGGGCCTGCCAGGATGCTCTGTCCATAGAGTTCTGCAGGCAAGAATATTGGAATGGGTAGCCATTTTCTTCTCCAGGAGATCTTCCCAACCCAGGGATCAAACCCGGGTCTCCCACATTACAGGCAGATTCTTTACTGTCTGGGCTACCAGAGAAGCTATGTATGTATCTGTATGCATAGATATGTATATATGTATATAGACGTATAGACGATGTGCGTGCGTGCGTGCTTTTGTATATATACATTTTCTCTTTGCTAATATTTGAACATAAATCGGGAACATAGCATATTGCCCCTACAACTTATCATCTCTCTATAAAATGACAATAGTCATTTCAATATTGTGAAAAAGATTAATTCAGTGCAGTATGTGTAAAGAGCCTGCGATGATGCCTTCAATATAGCAGGCACTCTAACTTAGCTCTTCCATTCCTTCATTGAGAGTCTGGGCCTCATGTAAATGGGAAGGAAAATGCTCCTGGGGATGTTGCCACGTGGGAACGTGAGGTCCCTGGAGGAGGTGAGAGAAGGAAGAACCTGATGCCAGAGCTTCCTGGTCACCTGACTTGGGAGTCCAGATGTCTGACACACCTTCCTCTCAGCTCTGTATCCAGTAGACCTCCAAGTTCCGGTGATTCTCCCTTGAAACGTTTTCTGGACCCACCTTGTCTTATCTGGTCTGGCATCGGCAGTAACTACATCCATCTCTGGTCTCTGTGTCCCTCCCCTTAGCTCCTCTGCTGGCAAGTAAGTAAACTGCTCACAGGACCATTCGGTGAACAGGTGAGCAGTCTCCCTCTTCATCTCCTTGCCTCCATCTCCTCATCGTGACTGTGCTCCGCATCTGTGTCAAACAGGCTCAGCCAACCGAGGGATGGGAGGTTTCTTGGCTGCCCTGATAGTGCTATTTAGTCACTTAGTTGTGTCCTACTCTTGGTGACTCCGTGGACTGCAACCTGACAGGCTCCTCTGTCCATGGGATTCTCCAGGCAAGAGTACTGGAGTGGGTAGCCATTTCCTACTCTACAGGATCTTCTAGACCCAAGGACCTAACCTTCATCTCCTGCTAGGCAGGAGGATTCTTTAACACTGAGCCACCAGGGAACCCCGGGGTATACAGTAGGTGTTCAATAAATGCATGGATGGCTGAGAGAAGTCATGGCTATATCTTGCTCTGGAACAGAGGCTCTGGTTGCCTTGTGGCAGGGCATCCCCTCCCCTCCCAGGCCTAAATTTGGGAAGAAGGACCCCGATGAGTGCAGCCCAAGTGAGCCAGCTCCGAAGGAGACAGCAAGGGCAGCAAAGTAGCCACGATGGGACTGCCCTGTGCTCAGCAGGGGTTCCGGCTGCAGCTCCGGGCACACAGGGACCCAGCACCACCCCGCAGGATGGAGTGAGAAGCCGTCAGAAGGACCCAGAGCAGACATCACAGACAGCAGGTCCGACAAAGGGCAGACCCCTTTCTCTGGGTAGCTGCAGAGCCTCCATTTCCCCATCTGAGTGCCAAAGCGCAGTCAGGACCACAAGGAGAATGGAGCTCGAAAGAGACTCTGCCCCTTGTGAGTCCTGTGACTCTGAGAGAAGCGTTCCTTTCTTGAAACTTCAGTTTCTCTCCTGTGAAATGGGTTTCCCTTGCAGGGTCGTGAGGCTCCACTGAGACTGCCAAAATGGAACATGTGACCTCCTTGATAAATGACACCGGTGGTTGGTTCTGTCTGTTCTGACTTGAGGTTTTGTTTTTCTGAAATACTGACTATAGGTCAGAATGTAGGAAGTCACATGCGGGGTTCCTGAATCCATGAAGATGTTGCCCCAGGGACTACAAAAGACACCTTTAAGCATTATCTTCTTTAAGGGAAGAGAACATCAAGTTTGCCTGTAAGAAAATGCCCACCGTTGTTGATCCTTCAACTTTTAGGAGGAGGTTGCCCTGGAGGTTGGAGGATCCACTGGGCAATTCTGTGCCAGCCACTCTGAATTCCAGGTGGTCCTTGATTGCTAGCTCTGTGGGCTGTTCACTCTTAAGGCAGAAAGGGTGGAAGGTAATTGGACTCATGCATGCGTGCATACCCCCGTGCTACGACAGAGGATGAGATGGCTGGATGGCATCACTGACTCAATGGATGTGAGTTTGAGTGAAATCTGGGATTTGGTGATAGACAGGGAGGCCTGGCATGCTGCAATTCATGGGGTCGCAAAGAGTCGCACACAAGTGAGAAACTGAACTGAACTGAACATTCTACTTTTGATGGTTGTTCAGCAGCCATTTGTAATTTTGGAGTTCTTACAGGAGAAGATGACCACATGTCCTTCTACTCTGTCACCTTGTAGTCATGAAATTAAAAGACACTTGCTCCTTGGAAGAAAAGCTATGACCAAACTAGACAGCATATTGAAAAGCAGGGACATTACTTTGCCAACGAAGGTCTGTCTAGTCAAAGCTGTTTTTTGCACTAGTCATGTATGGATGTGAAATTTGGACCATAAAGAAAGCTGCTACTGCTGCTAAGTCACTTCAGTAGTGTCCAACTCTGTGCGACCCCATAGACGGCAGCCCAGCAGGCTCCCCTGTCCCTGGGATTCTTCAGGCAAGAACACTGGAGTGGGTTGCCATTGCCTTCTCCAATGCATGAAAATGAAAACTGAAAGTGAAGTCACTCAGTCATGTCCGACTCTTTGTGATTCCATGNTAAGTCACTTCAGTAGTGTCCAACTCTGTGCGACCCCATAGACGGCAGCCCAGCAGGCTCCCCTGTCCCTGGGATTCTTCAGGCAAGAACACTGGAGTGGGTTGCCATTGCCTTCTCCAATGCATGAAAATGAAAACTGAAAGTGAAGTCACTCAGTCATGTCCGACTCTTTGTGATTCCATGGACTGCAGCCCACCAGGCTCCTCTGTCCATGGGATTTCCCAGGAAGAGTACTGGAGTGGGTTGCCATTGCCTTCTCCATTGAGCACCGATGAATTGATACTTTTGAACTGTAGTGTTTGAGGAGACTATTGAGAGTTCCTTGAATTGCAAGGAGATCCAACCAGTCCATCCTAAAGGAAATCAATGCTGAATATTCTTTGGAAGAACTGTTGCTGAAGCTGAAGCTCCAATACTTTGGCCACCTGATAGAAAGAACTGACTCATTTGAAAAGACCTTGATGCTGGGAAAGATTGAAGTTGGGTAGAGAAGGGGACGACAGAGGATGAGATGGTTGTATGGAATCACTGACTCGATGGACATGAGTTTGAGCAAGCTCTGGGAGTTGGTGAGGGACAAGGAAGCCTGATGTGATGCAGTCCATGGGGTTGCAAAGAGTCATACATGACTGAGTGACTGAACTGAACTGAACTGAGCACCTTTCTTGTGTGTGTGTGTGTGTGTGTGTGTTTTGCATCTGTATGTCTTCTGTGGAGAAATGTCTATTTAGATCATCTGCCCATTTAAAAAAATTTTTTTAATATTGAGCACACAAATAGTTTGTAAATTCTGAAGAATTACCTCTTGTCAGTCATGTCATTTGCAAAGATTTTCTTCCATTCTGTGGATCATATTTTCATTTTCTTCATGGTTTCCCTTGCTGTGCAAAAGCTTGAGTTAAGTAGCTCCTACTTATTTATTTTTGTTTTTATTTTCTGCACTCTAGGAAACAGACTGAAAAAGATTTTGTTGTGACTTTTATCAGTGCGTGTTCTACCTAAGTTTTTCCCTAAAAGTTTTATAGTATTCAGTCTTATATTTAGGTCTTTAATCCACTTTGATTTTATTCTTATGAATGGTTTTTAAAAATGTACTAATTTCACTTTTTAAATGTAGCTGTCCAGTTTTCCCAGCATGACATTTTGAAGAGACCATCTTTACTCCATAGCAGTCTTGCATCCTTTGTCAAACATTACTTGGCCATAGGTGCATGTGTTTATATCTGTATTTATGGTCACTTTCCATTGATCTATATTTCTGTTTTTCTGCTCGTACTATACTACTTTGATGTTGTTAGCTTTGTAGTATAGTCTGAAGTAAGGGAGCCTGATTATTCTAGGTCCATTTTTCTTTCTCAAGATGTCTTGGACTACTCAAGATCTCTTGTGATTCCATACATGCTTATACTTTAAAGTTTTTGGTTCTTATTTTGTTCATTCACTAAATCATGTCCAATTTGTTATGACTTCATGGGCTGCAATGCAACAAGCTCCACTGTCCTTCACTATCTGCCAGAGTTTGCTCAATTTCGTGTTCACTGAGTCAATGTTGATATCTAGTCACCTCATTCTCTGCCACTCCCTTCTCCTTTTGCTTTCAATCTTTCCCAGAATCAGTATCTTTCCTAATGAACTGGCTCTTCACATCAAGTGGCCAAATTATTGGAGCTTTAGCTTCCTCATCAGTCCTTCCAATGACTATTCAGGGATGATTTCATTTAGAATTTACTGGTTTGATGTCTTTGCTGTCTGAGAGATTCTCAAAGGTCTTCTCCAGCACCACGATTCAAAGGCATAAATTCTTTGATACTCAGCCTTTTTTATGGTCCAACTCTCACATTCATACATGACTACTGAAAAAGCCATAGCTTTGACTTTATGGATCTTTGTTGGCAAAGTGATTTCTCTGCTTTTTAATATACTGTCTAAGTTTGTCATAGCTTTTCTTAGGAGGAGCAAGCATCTTTTAATTTCAAAGTTGCAATCATCATCTGCAGTGACTTTTGAGTCCAAGAAAATAAAATCTAAAACTGCTTCCACTTTTCCCCCTTTTATTTTTCCTGAAGTGTCATGATCTTAGTTTTTTTAATGTTGAGCTTTAATGTTAATTTTTTATTCTCCTTTTTCACCCTCATCAAGAGGTTCCTTAGTTCCTCCTCACTGTCTGTTATTAGAGTGGTATCATCTGAAGTCATGGAGATTGAATTTTCCAACTCCTAGGTTGTTGATATTTCTGAGGTTGTTGATATTTCTCCTGGAAATCTTGATTCCAGCCTGTGATTCATTCAGCCCAGCACTTCACATGATATGTTCTGCATATAAGTTAAAAAAGAAGGGTGGTAACATACAGCCTTGTCATACTCCTTTCCCAATTTTGAACCAGTCAGTTATTCCATGTCCGATTCTAACTGTTGCTTCTTGACCCACATACAACATTCTCAAGAGACAAGTAAGGTGGTCTGGTATTCCCATCTGTTTGAGAATTTTCCAAAATTTGTTGTGATCCACACAGTCTAAGGCTTTAGCATAGTTAATGAAGCATATGTAGATTTCTTTTTCTGAAATTCCATTGCTTTCTCTATGATCTATCAAATGTTTGATATTTGCTCTTTGTTTCCTCTGACTTTTCTAAACCAAGCTTGTACACATGCAAGTTCTTGGTTCATATATTGCTGAAGCCAGCTTGAAGGATTTTGAGCATAACCTTACCAGCATGTGAAATGAGTGCAATTGTCTTGTAGTTTGGACATTCCTTTTTGGTTCCAGTTCTGTGAAAAGTGCCTTTGGTAATTTAGTAGGGATTGTATTGATTCTGTAGATTGTTTTCTGTGGTATACTCATTTTGACAATATTGATTCTTCTATCAAGAACATGGTGCATGCGTTCGTGCTAAGTCACTTCAGTCGTGTCTGACTCTTTATGACCCAGTGGACTGTAGCCTGCCAGGCTTCTCTGTTTATTGGGGTTTTCCAGGTAAGTATACTGGAGCAGGTTGCCATGCCCTCTTCCAAGGGATTTTCCAGACCAAGGATCAAACCCTCCTGTGGTTTCCTTTTTGAAGGTGAATTCTTTACCACTGAGCCACCATGGAAGCCCAAGAATATGGTACCTCTCTCCAATTTTTGTGTCATCTTTGATTTTTTTAATCAGCATCTTATAACTTTCAGAGTACAGGTTTTTCCTCTCTCCTAAGGTAGGTTTATTTCTAGTTATTTTATTCTTTTTGAGGTTATGTAAAATGAACTTTTTTAAAAATTTCTGTTTCTCATTTTTCACTGCTAGTGTATAGAAATACAAAAGATTTCTCTATTTTTTGTATCCTGTAACTTTGTCCAATTCATTGATGAACTCTAGCAGTTTTTTGGTAGGATCTTTATGATTTTCCATGTATAATGTTATGACATCTATGAACAGTGACAGTTACCCTTCTTCTTTTCCAATTTAGATTATTTTATTTCTTTTTCTTCTCTGTTGAGGCTAGGACTTCCAACATTATGTTGAATAAAAGTGGTGAGATTGGATATTCTTGTCTTGTTCCTAATTTTAGAGTAAATGCTTTTAGCTTTTCACTCTTGAGCATGATGTTAGCTGTAGATAATTATTATTATGTTTAGGTATTTGCCCTCTATGCCAACTTCTTGAGAGTCTATTTTTTTTATCATAAATGTGTGTTGAATTTCATCAGAAGCTTTTTCTGCATCTATTGAGATGTTCGTATGATTGTTATTCTTCAGTTTGTTGATGTGGTATATCAAACTGATTGGTTTGCAAATACTGAAAAATCTTTGCATCCCTGGAAATAAATCCCTCTTGATTATGGTGTATGATCCTTTGAATGTATTATTAGATTTGTTTTGTAGTATTTTGTTGAGGATTTTTGCATCTATGCTGATGAGTAATATTTGCCTGTAAATTTTCTTTTTTTATTATCATTGTTCATTTGCAATCCTCACAGGGTCAGAGTAATGACTTCCACAGAGCAACCCACAATGATGGGGGGATTCTTGGTGTCCCATTAATGTTCTCTTTTCTCCTTTGAGTAATCTGTGATTCAGGGGAGAACTCTCCATGTTGTCTCTGCTCGCCTAGTGGATGGGGAAAGTAGTCACTTTGCAACTGCTTCTTAGCCCTTCTAATGTAGTCTGTCTCAATCTCTGTGGTCCTTTAGCTTCATGTTCATATTCTAGGATTCATTTACTGGTGTCTTTTTCCAGAAAATGTGTTAGTTCTTCTTGTGAAGGAAAACAAAGTCAGAAACAACCTATGCTGCCATCTTGGTGATGCCACTCCTCTGTCTATTTTTCTTTAAGTTGTTTAAAGTGGGAGGGTTCAATCTCCTCTGGGGAAGGGAATGGCTATACTCTCCAGTGTTCTTTCCTGGGGAATTTCATGGACAGAGAAGCCTGGTGGGCTACAATCCATGGGTTGCAAGAGTCAGACATAACTGGGTGACTAACACTCACTTTCAAGGTGCGAGGGAAACTCACTCTTGCTACTTTATTGTGACAAAGTAGAAACCCGTGTTTAATATTTGAACTACTAATTCCATTTCTAAAAGATATCCAAAAAATATACATAAAAATTTGAAAGTACTTTCACACATAAGGTTGTCTATTGTTATGAAATATAAGAAGAATATAGAAGTAAATAAGGAACATCCACATAATGGACTACCAAGTAAATGCAAAAGAAGTGAGGAAAACATCTGTGTTTTTTGCTGAAACTATCTTCAGGGTGTATTGTTAAGTGAAAAATAGTGAGATTAGAGTTTAGTTTTATGCTGCCTTCTGTAAGTACAAGGGATATAAATATCAGTTCATGTTTTCAATATGTAACAATTTAAAGAGTAAACAGAAAGCTGACACATGTATTTATCTGTGGGAGAGAGACAATAATATGCAATATAGAGGGGTAGAAATGAGATTTTGGAATGCAGTATGCTACATCAATTTTATTTTGCAAGAATACAAAATTTTTACATAATTAAAAATAAAATTTAAAAAGCAATCCTTAGAAACTGAAAATTAAACGTGGCAAATAATCTTAACTGCATATTATATATATCTACTATACACAGCAATCTCTTCTCACTTCTCCATCATCTTAGTCTCACCCTGACAGATCTGCTATGTCACTTAACTATAATGACATCTTTACAAATAAAACAAACAAAAAATCTTTATAATAACTGTGGCACAACTACACAGAGAAAACAATTGCTTCAATTTACTGTAGTTTAAAAAATTTTATTGATGACCTAAATAAATATGTCCAGCAACAAGATCCATAGACACAGTTATTTAAATAATTTTAATTGTATTTTCCTGATGATCATTGTGTTTGGTCACCTGTCTATTTTGTTTATTGGGAATTTGAATGTCTTCTTTTATGAAGTGGATATTCAAGTATTTTGCACATCTTTATTGTAGGAATTTTATTTAC
Organism: Oreotragus oreotragus; assembly: GCA_006410675.1. Classification (NCBI taxonomy): domain Eukaryota; kingdom Metazoa; phylum Chordata; class Mammalia; order Artiodactyla; family Bovidae; genus Oreotragus; species Oreotragus oreotragus. The sequence continues at coordinate 149,943 of SJYX01024548.1, forward strand.
TTCTTACAGATTTGTAGGAGCTCTCTATGCAGTCTAGATCCAATCCTTTTTCTTTACTAGAAAAAAAAGTATCTTCTTGCTGCCTGTGGCTTACTCTTCTACTCGCTTTATGTAGCATATGATGGAAAAAATTATTAATCTTTATTTAGTCACATTTGCCAAGTTTTGAAACTTACTGCCAGCAACAGTTTTCGCTGTTTAAGAAGTCTTTGCTTACTTCATGTCATGATATTTCATATTTTCTCCTAAACATTGTAGCCTTACCTTTCATATATAGGTCTGTGTGTGTGTGTGCACTCAGTCCTGTCTGACTCTTTGCAACCCAATGGACTGTAGCCCACCAGGCCCCTCTGTCCATGGAATTTTCCAGGCAAGAATACTAGAGCAGGTTGCCATTTTCTGCTCCAGGAAATTTTTCTCAACCCAGGGATTGAACCCATGTCTCTTGCATCTCCTTCATTGGCAGGTGGGTTCTTTACCAACTGATCCCCTGGGAACAGTCCATATGAAATTTATTTTATATATATCTACATTTTAAAATCAGTTTATTTTAATTTTTTCATGTAAACTTCTAGCAAACACAAGTCTAAGACCACCTGGCTTTACAGTGGATTTCTACCAGATATACAGAAAACTAATACCTATCCTTCTGAAGCTATTACAAAAAATTTAAGAGGAGAGATATTCTACAAGGCATTATCCTGACACAAAACCAACGACACTGTAGAAAAAAAAAATTAGAAGCCAATATCTCTGATAAAAACAGATGCAAATATTTTCAAGAAAATGCTAGCAAACCAAATCCAACAATATATAAAAAGGATCAAACACTTTGATCAAACTGGATTCATTCCAAGGTTACAAAAATAGTGTGACATTTTAAAAGCAAATCAACAAGTGTGATGTACTACATTAACAAAAGGTAGAATAAAAATCACATTATCATCTCAAAAGACACAGTAAAATCACTGGAAAAAAATTAACATCCATTTATGTTAAAAAATTCTCATTGAAGCAGGTAGAAAGGAAACATCTTAACATTACAAAAGCCATTTATAACAAACCCACAGCCAACATCATACTCAACAATGAAAAGATGCAAGACTGCCCACTAGATTCAAGAACAAGACAAAAACACCCACTCTAAACACTTCTATTTGCTAGGGAAATTAAAATGGAGGTAGTCTTGTTCAGATTTCAGAAGCAGGAGAGCAGGCCTCACACCTTTCTTCTGACCTGCCTGTATACTGCCCAGATTCCATGCCGCCTGTAAGCACAGCAAGGCAAGGAGTACTTTAAATAAGAAGAGGAGTGTGTCTTGGAGTTCTTGAGCCCCTAGAGGTTTGGCCCACCACTCAGGGCTTAATAAAATCCTATGACTCACAAGATAAAGCAAACAACATTGTAACAATATTAAAGTAAAACCAGAGCTGCATCTTTGCCTGAAAACTGATAATGATATCAGTTTGTGACCTGGTATTATAAGTGGGAACTCCTGAAACTGCAATTTTGAAGTTTCACCTGTGGATTAGACACATTGCCTGGGAAGTTTTCCCAATTGGGACTCCATATTGCTGTTAATCTGGATGTTGATTGGCCCAATTTGGTGATATATGTACTGTTACTCTTTCCTATTGTTTCTATTCCTCTGCCTTTAATGATCATATATTGAAATTAAGTCAATGAATCCTCTATTAAATATTGAAATTGTTTATTGTTGTAACAAGTGGTTTCTTTTGGTAATGATTCATTTATTTACTTTTTGGCTGCATCAGGCTCCTCTCCAGTGGCAGTGTGGACTGTTCCTGGTCAGTCTCCACCTTCACCACTGCCACTGCCTTGACCCAGGAAGCCAGGAGTGCTTTGAACAGTGGGCCACAGTGATCTCTCCCTTGTCAGGATGTAGAGCCAGACTCCTAAGCCGGGGCTGTGGAAAGGGCATGGTGGCCCAGCTGACTGGGCCTTCCTAGGTGGTGCAAGGAGAAGCCAGACTGCCCCACCTCCACCAGAGTGCATCAACCTGCCCAGCTTTTGTTAATGATTTTTTTGAATGTGAAACAAAAGTAAAACTCTTGAAAACACTATTTAAAATAGCATTGGAAGTAATAGCCACAACAGTCAGACAAGAGAAAGAAATAAAATGAATCCAAATTGGAAGACAAAACTGTAACTATTAGGAGATAACATAATATTTTGTATAGAGAAACCTAAAGCCTCCATTCAAAAAATGTTAGAACTCATAAATTAATTTAGCAGAATTGAAAGATGCAAGATTGATATACAGAAATCTCTTGCATTTCTATACATGAATAATAAAATATTAAAAGTGTAAAATTTAAAAATCCAGCTTAAAATCACATCAGAAAGAATGAAGCAACAACAAAAAAAGAGTTCCCTAAGGAGGTGAAAGACCTATACTCTGAACAGTATAGAAAATTGATGAAGAAATTTGAAGATTCTATAATGAAATGAAAAGACATCCAATGGTCTTGGAATGGAAGGATTCATGTTTTTAAAATGTTCATACTACCCAAAGTAATCTACTGATTTAATGGAATCCCTATCAAAATATCCGTGACATTTTTCATAGAAGTATAACAAATAATCCTAAAATTCAGATGGAACTACAAAAGACACAGAATTGCAAAATGAGCTTGAGAAAAGGGGAGAAAGTTGGAGTTCTAACCCTTCTGGACTGCAGAATATAAAACAAATCTCTAGTAATCAAAATAGCATGGTACTGACACAAAAGCAAATGTATAGATAAATTGAACAGAATACAGAGCCCAGAAGTACCCATGCACCAATGGTCAACTAATCCATGACAAACTAGGCAAGAATATGGAAAAGAGTGTCTCTTCTACATGTGGTTTTAAAACAACAACAACAACCTGGACATCAGGGCGAGGGAGACAGCAAACTGAGCTCTGGTGGCTACTGCCGCCGTGGCCACCTCGGAGAGCGTAAGAGCCAAGGAGCATCTGAGAGACCCAGTGCCCATGCACTGGCCACAGCCAAGACCTCTGCCTTAACCTGGGCCAGAGGCAGCTGCAGTCACCCCTTCTCTCCCTCCCTCACCTTCCTGGTGACTGAGCCTGAGCCTGTGGCTGGAGACAGGGAAGTGGCTGGGGCTAGTTTGCTGCTCCGAGGTGAGAGGACGCTGAGGAGGGGCCAGAGCTTTTGTTCCTCCTGGAGCGTGGGGTGAAGGACTCCCAAGGTGGCGGGAGGGGGTCCCAGACACAGTGACACATTTGGGAGCTGGGAGCTGGGTCAGCACCAAGCAGAGCCAGCACACCCCACCTCACTGCAGCTCAGTTCACTGTCTCCCTCGCCCTGATGTCCAGGTTGTTGTTGTTTTAACACCACATGTAGGAGAGACACTCTTTTCCATTATATATTCTTGCTTACTTTGTCATGGTTTAGTTGACCATTGGTGCATGGGTACTTCTGGGCTGTGTATTCTGTTCAATTGATCTATATATTTGCTTTTGTGCCAGTACCATGCTATTTTGATTACTAGAGATTTGTTTTATATTCTGCAATCCAGAAGGGTTAGAACTCCAACTTTCTCCCCTTTTCTCAAGTTCATTTTGCAATTCTGTGTCTTTTATAGTTCCATCTGAATTTTAGGATTATTTGTTATACTTCTGTGAAAAATGTCATAGATATTTTGATAGGGAGTCCATTAAATCCAGTAGATTATGGGTAGTATGAATATTAAAAAAAATATGAATCCTTCCATTCCAAGAACATTGAATGTCTTTCCATTTCATTATAGAAGCTTCAAATTCCTTTATTAATTTTCCATACTGTTCAGAGTATAGGTCTTTCACTTCCTTGCTGCTGCTGCTGCTGCTAAGTTGCTTCAGTTGTGTCTGACTCTGTGTGACCCCATAGACAGCAGCCCACCANGACTGAGCCTGAGCCTGTGGCTGGAGACAGGGAAGTGGCTGGGGCTAGTTTGCTGCTCCGAGGTGAGAGGACGCTGAGGAGGGGCCAGAGCTTTTGTTCCTCCTGGAGCGTGGGGTGAAGGACTCCCAAGGTGGCGGGAGGGGGTCCCAGACACAGTGACACATTTGGGAGCTGGGAGCTGGGTCAGCACCAAGCAGAGCCAGCACACCCCACCTCACTGCAGCTCAGTTCACTGTCTCCCTCGCCCTGATGTCCAGGTTGTTGTTGTTTTAACACCACATGTAGGAGAGACACTCTTTTCCATTATATATTCTTGCTTACTTTGTCATGGTTTAGTTGACCATTGGTGCATGGGTACTTCTGGGCTGTGTATTCTGTTCAATTGATCTATATATTTGCTTTTGTGCCAGTACCATGCTATTTTGATTACTAGAGATTTGTTTTATATTCTGCAATCCAGAAGGGTTAGAACTCCAACTTTCTCCCCTTTTCTCAAGTTCATTTTGCAATTCTGTGTCTTTTATAGTTCCATCTGAATTTTAGGATTATTTGTTATACTTCTGTGAAAAATGTCATAGATATTTTGATAGGGAGTCCATTAAATCCAGTAGATTATGGGTAGTATGAATATTAAAAAAAATATGAATCCTTCCATTCCAAGAACATTGAATGTCTTTCCATTTCATTATAGAAGCTTCAAATTCCTTTATTAATTTTCCATACTGTTCAGAGTATAGGTCTTTCACTTCCTTGCTGCTGCTGCTGCTGCTAAGTTGCTTCAGTTGTGTCTGACTCTGTGTGACCCCATAGACAGCAGCCCACCAGGCTCCCCCGTCCCTGGGATTCTCCAGGCAAGAACACTGGAGTGGGTTGCCATTTCCTTCTCCAATGCAGGAAAGTGAAAAGTGAAAGTGAAGTTGTTCAGTCGTGTCTGACTCTTAGTGACCCCATGGACTGTAGCCCACCAGGGTCCTCCATCCATGGGATTTTCCAGGCAAGAGTACTGGAGTGAGGTGCCATTGCCTTTTCCGTTCACCTCCTTAGGGAACTCTTTTCCTTGTTTCATTCTTTCTGATGCTATGCAGGGGGCCATGACATCTCGCCCCCGGAGTGTAATAGCTGGGGCTTCAAGCTAGGCAAATGACCCCCGATGGAGGGGTGGGGGTGGGGACCTCGATGTGAAGCAGTGTCTGGGAGGGGTGGGGACAGCAGGACTGGTACTGGAGTCCTTTCCTTCCCTCACCCCTGCCCTCTGACCCCTCGGGGTTCTTCTTTCTGGTTCAGTTGCCCGACTCCTAGCTTCTTGGCTTGACTCAGGGAGGAGTTCTTAGTTCTCCCTCCCTGCCCTAGCCCCGAGGGCTGTAGTGCTGGCGCCAGTGTGTGGGGGCAGGGACCCAGGGGGGCAGGCCACAGCCTCAGCCCAGAAAAAACTAGAAAACAAAATCCTGGAGCCTCCCAAATGTGACTGTTGGGGAGAGTGGCCTGGGACGGTACCCAGCTTGAAGAGACCCAGGAAGAGGAAAAGAGGAGGTAAGCAGGGCCCCAGCCACCTCTGCAGAAGAGACCCGGGTGGCCCGGCTTGGTGATCCCAGCCCCGCTTTGTGTTCAGTAACACACTGGAGCTGCCGAGGCTGCTGCCTCGATCCCAAGAAGGACAGGAAGCACCCCACTTTCTCAGCACCACTGGTTCTTCTCTAAATTGGAGTGTCAACCATCAGTGAGATTTATAAAAGGCTATCAAATATTTGGAATACTTAGAATAAATTGCCAGAAGTGGGTCAGAGGAATGTGAAAACCTTTGCATCTTCTGATAGTTTAGCCAAAGTCCAAGAAGTAGCAAGCTGGCTTTTGGAAATGAATCAGGAACTGCTCTCTGTGGACAGCAAAAGACAACAAACTGGAGGCTCTCTGAGAGGTAGGGGCTTCCTGGTGGCTCAGAGGTTAAAGCGTCTGCTGGAATGCAGGAGACCCGGGTTTGATCTCTGAGTCGGGCAGATCCCCTGGAGAAGGAAATGGCAACCCACTCCAGTACTCTTGCCTGGAGAATTTCATGGAGGGAGAAGCCTGGTAGGCTACAGTCCATGAGGTTGCAAAGAGTTGGACACGACTGAGCGACTTCACTGAGGTAACCCTTCCTCAAGCTGGGCAGATGAGGAGCAGATGAATCATGTGGTGGAAGAAGAAGAGCAGCAGCAGCAGCAGCTCAGACACCAAGAGGCAGAACACACTGTGAGGAATGGTGAAGTCACTGAAGCAGAACCTAGACCTGGACACCAAAATGATTCCCAGCAAGGACAGTTGGAAGGAAACAACAACTGGTTTATTTTGATAGATGAGGACTCCTCCAGAAACCAGGAAGAACAGGAGGAAGAGGAAGAAAATGCTGTTGAACAAGATGAGGAGGATGAGGCGGAAGAAGAAATGGACCAGGAAAGTGATGATCTTTATCAGTATAATGACAGCAGCAGAGAAGATGAACATATAGTAACAGTGTCACAAACTCTAACAGTATTGTGGACCTGCCTATTTGCCAACTCTCCTCCCAGTTCTATACGAAAACAACAAAAATGAAAAGAAAGTTGGACCATGGTTCTGAGATCTGCCATTTTTCTTTGGGAAAGTAACCATGCAAAGTTTCAGAATATACAAGTATCATTGGGCTTGTACCATGTTCAGGAACACCAACAACTTTTGGAGACCTGAGAGCAGCCAATGGTCAAGGGGAACAACGACATGGGATTACTTCTGTGCAACTACCTCTAGGCCTCCAGGAATGGTTGAAAATGTTCCAGAGCTGGAGTGGACCAGCGAAATTGCTTGGTTTAGATGAACTTATTGATAGCTGTGAACATCATATGTAAAATATATGATGCAAGTGATAGAATCCAAGTTTCAATGAGACTTCATTTCCTGCTCCCTAAAGAGCTGGCACTTTATGTGCTTTAATTCCTGAAACCTGAAGACCTGCTACGAGCAGCTCAGACTTGTCTTTACTGGAGAATATTGGCTGAAGACAACTTTCTCTGGAGAGAAAAATGCAAAGAAAAGGGTACTGATGAACAATTGTACATCAAGAGAAGAACAGGAATAAAAACAGGTTTCATTCATAGTCCATGGAAAAGTGCATACATCAGACAGTGCAGAATTGATACTAACTAGAGGCAAGGAGAATGCGAGTCTCCTAAGGTGCTGAAAGGACATGATGATCACGTGGTCACATGCTTACGGTTTTGTGGTAACTGAATAGTTAGTGATTCTGATGATAACACTTTAAAAGTTTCATCAGTAGTCACAGGCAAATGTCTGAGAATATTAGTGGGACACACAGGTGGAGTATGGCCATGACATATGAAAGACAATATCATCATTAGTGGATCTACAGATTGGACTCTCAAAGTGTGGAATGAAGACATGGGAGAATATATACACACCTTATATGGTCATACTTCCACTGTGCATTCTATGCATCTCTATGAAAAAAGAGTTGTTCGTGGTTCTCAAGATGCCACCCTTAGGGTTTGGGATATTGAGACAAGCCAGTGTTTACATGCATTGATGAGTCATGTAGCAGCAGTCTGCTGTGTTCAATATGATGGCAGGAGGGTTTTGAGTGGAGCATATGATTTCATGGTGAAGGTGTGGGACCCAGAGATATCACTTTGCCAACAAAGGTCCATCTAGTCAAGGCTATGGTTTTTCCAGTAGTCATTATGGATGTGAGAGTTAGACTATAAAGAAAGCTGAGCACTGAAGGATTGATGCTTTTGAACTGTGGTGTTAGAGAAGACTCTTGAGAGTCCCTTGGACTGCAAGGAGATCCAACCAGTCCATCCTAAAGGAAATCCATCCTGAATATTCATTGGAAGGACTGATGCTGAAGCTGAAACTCCAATACTTTGGCCCCCCAATGCGAAGAACTGACTCATTTGAAAAGACCCTGATGCTAGGAAAGATTGAAGGTGGGAAGAGAAGGGGATGACAGAGGATGAGATGGTTAGATGGCATCACTGACTAAATGGACATGAGCTTGAGTAAACTCCGGGAGTTGGTGATGGACAGGGAGACCTGGCGTGCTGCAGTCCATGGGGTTGCAAAGAGTAGGACCTGACTGAGCGACTGAACTGAATTGATTTCTAGGAATATCGCTGGACCTGTTGTGAGCAGTGTGAGATCAGCTCAGATTCAGATTTGGCCTTACTCCCATTTGTACTTGCTTCCAGAGTCAATAATTACCCCCATAGTCCACAGCCTCAGGCTAATTGTGGGGATTTAATCTGCTGCACCTGTGGCTGCTGGAGTTCATTTCCTTCTTCTTCTTTGGTCACACAACCCCAGGTATTCTGCTTTTGTTTTGTGCCTGCCTCTGCTTGTAGGGTACTTTCTGGTTTCTCTTCACTGCCCAGACAAGAGATGAGGCTTATTAGAGCTAATTTGCTCAGTCAAGTGGGGAGAGGTGGTATGACAGCCACAATTAGGATGTAGTAGGGACTGCATGTGGCATTAGATATCTGCCAGATTTTTTACAGTCTGAAGAAGGTTGTGTACTTCCCTCAAGGAACTGGCCTAGAGTCATGGGTTCCAAGCTGATCCAAGCTGACAAGGCTCCTAGCAAGGTGTGAGCCCTGTGCCCATTCACAGCTTGGTGGCAGCTGCCACCTCTGGGGTAAAGACTGTAGTGTCAGCATTTTTCCTACTGCTTCAGGCACTCTCCCTGGGTTTGGCAATGACTACTGGCTTATGTTTCCCCATCTGAGGTAGTAAACTGCAGTTGAATCTAGTCCCACCACTGGTGCTCCTGCCGGCTTTGTTGACCACCACTGGGGTGCACAGCCGCTGTTTGCAAGCATGTGGTATTAGAATGTACCAGCAGCAATGATCTCTTGCCTCTCTGGGAGGTCCAGGCTTTTCTCTGGATTCCTTCAGCTGTGTCATACTAGCTCCCTCAGAGTATCTTCATGGAAGTCAACTGCAGTCCTCTCCCTGGGCCCTACCACCAAAGCCTGAGCCTGATCACCCAGCCCCCACTCACTACTGTAGGCATGAGCATGCAAGCCTTTTCTTGACTGGAAAGTCCTGTTCATTGTGAATTCTTTCTGCTTTGCCTTCTAAGCACCTGTTGCTGTGTTCCCCATTGAAATTCCCAAGTTCCTTCCTATCCCCACCCCTGTGGGGATCTGTGAGTGTGTGGAAACTTTTCAGGACTCCCTGCTGGGAGCACAGTTCTCTGTTCTAAAATCTTTTATCTCTCTCTTTTTTAAATCTTCATCTTTTGCCCTTCCTCATTCTAAGGAGATTGGCTTGCCTTTTTGAAGTTTGGGTTCTTCTGCCTTGTTCAGAAGGTGTTCTGTAGCTGTTGCATATGCAGATGAAGTTTTGATGTATTTGTGGAGAGGGAGATGATCTCCCTATCTTATTCCTCCACCATCTTTGAAGTCCCCTCTAGATGTATTCTTGATGTATTTGTCTGTAGACTTTTTAATGACGGCCATTATGACTAGTGTGAGTTGATTTTCATTGTAGTTTTGATTCACAATTCTCTAATAATTAGCAATATTGAATATTTTTCATGTGTCTATATATTTTTTGGGGGAGAAGAAAGGTTTATCCCTTCTCCTTTAAATTTCCCCTAAGAAGGAGAACCACAGACAAACTTTGGATGAGCAAATATGGATGGAGAAGTAGATCCCTGTATTGATAGTTACGGGAGTTCGCTGCTCAGATCTCACTTGGAGATCCTGTTGTGAGCAGTGTAGTCACCCGACAGTTTCTAGCTGTTGCAAATTTGAAATCTGCCAGTGTGAAATCTGTGTCCACACTCTCACTAGACTGCTCCCAGCCAGTAATTGAGCACCATGGAAGCACTAAGGCCAGAATATTCCCACCCAACACAGAAACCTGTGCTCCTCATTAGCCTAGTTGAAACTTTCTCTGAGCTATAGTGCAGTGTGGCTCTTCCTACTCATCTCTCCTTTCTTTCTGTTTTCCTTTCACAGCAGCCAAAACTGCATGGTAGTTTAAAGGCGCTCCCCACCTACTCTGGCTCCCCTTTTCCTTTACTTCTCACCAGTGTTTTGCTCAGTAAGTCTTTTACACTTCTCATTATATTTCAGCATTTGACTCCTTGTGAGTTCCTGGGGCTTAAGGGGAGGAGGCCAGAGTGACATTTAAGGTATAGGGTAAACAATATACGTGCCATTTACCAACTCTTTTGGAAGTATTTTATCAAAAAATATGGCTTGATTTGTGCATGCTAGCTGAATATCAGTACGGGGTCTGAACTTCATTCTTGTTCCTCATCTATTCATTTCTTGAAACATCATTCCTCCTTTATCGGTAGGTTTATTTATGTGAATATATATGTGTATATCTATATATATTCGTGTGAATTATATATATTCATGTGAATTATATATATTCATGTGAATTATATATATATATATATATATATTCTCTTATCCTTTTAAAAATATTATAGCTCATACACCATATACTCTCTTCTGCACCTTGGCTTTATTTATACTGGACATGTTTCCATCTCACTACATTCTTTTTCACATTCATATGACATTCCCATGAGAAGAATTTTTATATATCAACCAATCACTTATTGATAGATTGGATTGTTTCTAAACTTTCTGTATTTATAATGTCTAAGTGAAAAACCTTTCATGTGTCATTTAGGGCACATGTAAATTTATAAAATGGGCTATAAAAATGATACCTATTTAATAATTGGATTTGAAATCTAGTAATTTCTAAGAGAAAATGGAAGTCAATATAATAATAAAAGGACAGAAAGCAGACTGGGTAAAGTGAAGGAAGTCACCAAATTTTTATCTGTCTGTGGCCACCATCAGGTGGCCAAAGTATTGGAATTTCAGCTTTGGTCTTAGTCCTTCCAATGAATATTCAGGACTGATTTCCTTTAAGATTGACTAGTGGGCTCTCCTTATAGTCCAAGGGATTCTCAAGAGTCTTCTACAACATCACAGTTCAAAAGCATCAATTCTTCTGTGCTCAGCTTTCTTTATAGTACAACTCTCACATCCATACATGACTACTGGAAAAACCATAGCTTTGATTAGATGGACCTTTGCTGGCAAAGTAATGTCTCTGCTTTTTAATAAGCTGTCTAGGTTGGTCATAGCTTTTCTTCCAAGGAACAAGGGTCTTTTAATTTTGTGGCTTCCGTCACCATCTACAGTGATTTTGGATCTGAAGAAAATAAATTATTTCACAGTTTCCATTGTTTCCCCGTCTATTTGCCATGAAGTGATGGAACTGGATGCCATGATCTTAGTTTCCTGAATATTGAGTTTTAAGCCAGCTTTTTCACTCTCCTCTTTTACCTTCACCAAGAAGCTCTTTAGTTTTTCTTTGCTTTCTGCCATAAGTGTGGTGTCATATTCATATCTGAGGTTATTGATATTACTTCTAGTAATCTTGATTCCACTTTGTGCTTCATCTACCCAGCATTTCATTTGATGTACTCTGCATATAAGTTAAATAAGCAGGATGACAGTATTCATCCTTGCTGTACTCCTTTCCCAATTTTGAACCAGTCCACTTTTCCATGTCAGGTTCTAACTGTTGCTTCTTGACTTGTATACAGGATTCTCAGGAGGCAGGTAAAGTGGTCTGGTACTTCCATCTCTTTTAGAATTTTCCATAATTTGTTGTGATCCACACAGTTGAAGTCTTTACTGTAGTCAACTAAGCAGAAATAAATATTTTTTCTGGAATTCTCATGCTTTTTCTATGATCCAATGGATGTTAGCAGTTTGATCTCTGATTCCTCTGCCTTTTCTAAATCCAGCTTGTACATCTCTAAGTTTTCAATTCACATACTGTGGAAGCCTAGCTTGAAGAATTCTGAGCATTTCCTTGCTAGCATGTGAAATGAGTGCTATTGTGTGGTAGTTTGAGCATCTTTGGCATTGCCCTTATTTGGGACTGAAATGAAAACTGAACTTTTCCAGTCCTGTGGCCACTGCTGAGCTTTCTATATTTGCTGGCATATTGAGTGCAACTCTTTGACGGCATCATCTTTAGGATTTGAAATAGCTCAGCTGGAATTCCATCACCTCCACCAGCTTTTTTTGTAATGAGGCCCACTTGGCTTCACACTCAAGTATTTCAGTCTGTAGGTGACTGATCAGACCATTGTGGTTATACAGGTCATTAAGATATTTTTAAAATAATTCTTCCATGTATTCTTGACACCTCTTCTTAATCTCTTCTGTTTCTGTTAGGTCCATACCATTTATGTCCTTTATTGTGGCCATCTTGGCATGAGCTACTCAGTTCATGGTATTTTTATTATAGCAGCCTGAACAGATTGTCTCTTTGTATGTATGCATGGATGCATGCATGTATCTTTCCTTCCACATCCATTTCCCCTCTCCAGAAGGACTATGAAAAGCATATTCATAGGAATTTGTATAATGATTGATAAGCACGTTTTATCTTCCTATGGTCACTTGCAGTTTATCATTAAATAAAATAATAAACTAAAGAAATAATTTCTTTTTAATTTTTTTTTATTTTTTAAAATTGATTTATTTTAATTAGAGGCTAATTACTTTACAATATTGTATTGATTTTGCCATACATTGACATGAATGCTCCATAGATATACACGTATTCCCCATCTTGAAACCCCTCCCACCTCCTTCCCCACATCATCCCTCTGGGTCGTCCCATTGCACCAGCCCCAAGCATCCTGTATCATGCATCAAACCTGGACTGGTGATTTGTTTCATGTATGATAATATACATGTTTCAATGCCATTCTCCCAAATCATCCCATCCTCACCCTCTCCCACAGAGTACAAAAGACTGTTCTGTACATCTGTGTCTCGATTGCTGTCTTGCATACAGGGTTATCAATACCGTCTTTCTAAATTCCATATATATATGTTAGTATACCGTATTGGTGTTTTACTTTCTGGCTTACTTCACTCTGTATAATAGTCTCCAGTTTCACCAACCTCATTAGAACTAATTCAAATGTATTCTCTTTAATGGGTAATACTCCATTGTGTATATGTATTTCTCGATTGCTGTCTTGCATACAGGGTTATCAATACCGTCTTTCTAAATTCCATATATATATGTTAGTATACCGTATTGGTGTTTTACTTTCTGGCTTACTTCACTCTGTATAATAGTCTCCAGTTTCACCAACCTCATTAGAACTAATTCAAATGTATTCTCTTTAATGGGTAATACTCCATTGTGTATATGTATCACACCTTTCTTATCCATTCGTCTGCTGATGGACATCTAGGTTGCTTCCATGTCCTGGCTATTATAAACAGTGCTGCGATGAACATTGGGGTACACGTGTCTCTTTCAATTCTGATTTCCTCGATGTGTATGCCCAGCAGTGGGATTGCTGGGTCATATGGCAGGTCTATTTCCAGGTTTTTAAGGAATCTCCACACTGTTCTCCATAGTGGCTGGACTAGTTTGCATTCCCACCAACAGTGTAAGAGGGCTCCCTTTTATCCACACCCTCTCCAGCATTCATTGCCTGTAGACTTTTGGATTGCAGCCATTCAGACCAGAGTGAAATGGTACCTCATTGTGGTTTTGATTAACATTTCTCTGATAATGAGTGATGTTGAGCATCTTTTCATGTGTTTGTTAGCCATCTGTATGTCTTCTTTGAAGAAATGTCTGTTTAATTCTTTGGCCCATTTTTGGATTGGGTCATTTACGTTTCTGGAATTGAGCCACAGGAGTTGCTTGTATATTTTTGAGATTAATTCTTTCTCAGTTGTTTCATTTGCTATTATTTTCTGCCATTCTGAAAGCTGTCTTTTCACCTTGCTTATAGTTTCCTTTGTTATGCAGAAGATTTTAATTTTAATTAGGTCCCATTTGTTTTATTTTTGCTTTTATTTCCAATATTCTGGGAGGTGGGTCATAGAGGATCCTGCTGTGATGTGTGTCAGAGAGTGTTTTGCCTATGTTTTCCTCTGGGAGTTTTATAGTTTCTGGTCTTATGTTTAGATCTTTAATCCGTTTTGAGTTTATTTTTGTGCATGGTCTTAGAAAATATTCTACTTTCATTCTTTTAAAGTGGTTGACCAGTTTTCCCAGCACCACTTGTTAAAGAGATTGTCTTTTCTCCATTGTATATTATTGTCTCCTTTGTCAAAGATAAGGTGTCCATAGGTACGTGAATTTATCTCTGGGCTTTCTGTTTTGTTCTATTTATTTATATTTCTGTCTTTGTGCCAGTACCATACTGTCTTGATGACTGTGGCTTTGTGGTAGAGCCTGAAGTCAGGCAAGTTGATACCTCCTGTTCCATTCTTCNTGTCTGAGGCCGGCCCTGGGTTGTGTGCACTTCCCAGGTCTAAGCCACTCAGGTTCAGGTAAGATGTGTATAAGAGACAGGTCTTGATGACTGTGGCTTTGTGGTAGAGCCTGAAGTCAGGCAAGTTGATACCTCCTGTTCCATTCTTCTTTCTCAAGATTGCTTTGGCTATTTCAGGTTTTTTGTATTTCCATACAAATTGTGAAATTATTTGTTCTAGCTCTGTGAAAAATACCGTTGGTAGCTTGATAGGGATTGCATTGAGTCTATAGATTTTTTTGAGTAGTGTACTCATTTTGATTATATTGATTTTTCCGATACATGAACATGGTATATTTCTCCATCTATTAGTGGTCTGTTTGATTTTTTCACCAGTGTTTTATAGTTTGTTATATATGTGTCTTTTATTTCTTTAGGTAGATATATTCCTAAGTATTTTATTCTTTTCATTGCAATGGTGAATGGAATTGTTTCCTTAGTTTCTCTTTCTATTTTCTCATTATTAATGTATAGGAATGCAAGGGATTTCTGTGTGTTGATTTTATATCCTGCCAATTTACTATATTCATTGATTAGCTCTAGCAATTTTCTGGTGGAGTCTTTAGGGCTTTCTATGTAGAGGATCATGTCATCTGCAAACAGTGAAAGTTTTTCTTTTCTTTTCCAATTTGGATTCCTTTTTTTTTTTTTTTCTGCTCTGATTGCTGTGGCCAAAACTTCCAAAAATATGTTGAATAGTAGAGGTGAGAGTGGGTACCCTTGTCTTATTCCTGACTTTAGGGGAAATGCTTTCAATTTTTCACCATTTAGGATAATGTTTGCTGTGGGTTCGTCATATATAGCTTTTATTATGTTGAGATATGTTCCTTCTATTCCTGCTTTCTGGAGAGTTTTTATCATAAATGGATGTTGAATTTTATCAAAGGCTTTCTCTGCATCTATTGACTTAATCATATGGCTTTTATATTTCAATTTGTTAATGTGGTGTATTAAATTGATTGATTTGCAGATACTGAAGAATCCTTGTATCCCTGGGATGAAGTCCACTTTGTCATAGTGTATGATCTTTTTAATGTGTTGTTAGATTCTGATTGCTAGAATTTTGTTAAGGATTTTTGTATCTATGTTTATCAGTGATATTGGCCTGTATTTTTCTTTTTTAGTGGCATCTTTGTCAGGTTTTGGTATTAAGGTGATGGTGGCCTCATAGAATGAGTTTGGAAGTTTACCTTCCTCTGCAATTTTCTGG
>SJYX01024548.1:167470-205127 GCA_006410675.1 Oreotragus oreotragus
GAGAATAGCATTGAAATATGTGTACTATTATGTAGGAAATGAATCGCCAGTCTGTGTTCGATGCAGGATGCAGGATGCTTGGGGTGGGTGTATGGGGATGATCCAGAGGGATGATAGGGGGTGGGAGTTGGGAGGGGGGTTCATGTTTGGGAGTTCGTGTACACCCGTGGCAGATTCATGTCAATGTATGCCAAAACCAGTAGAGTACTGTAAAGTAAAATAAAATAAAATAAAATAAAAAAGATTTCTTTCCTTCTACTAACCCTGGTGTTCTTCATTTCGTCCTTTTATAGTTGCTTTAGGTGTAGAGTTAGGTTATTTATTTGACTTTTTTCTTGTTTCTTGAGGCATGCCTGTATTGCTATGAACCTTCCCCTTAGCACTGCTTTTACAGTGTCCCACAGGTTTGGGGTTGTTTTGTTTTCATTTTCATTCATTTCTATGCATATTTGAATTTCTTTTTTGACTTTTTCTATGATTTGTTGGTTATTTAGGAGAGTGTTGTTCAGCCTCCATATGTTGGAATTGTTAATAGTTTTTCTCCTGTAATTGAGATCTAATCTTACTGCATTGTGGCCATGAGAGGGTAACAGGCAGGAAGGCCAGGGGTCTCAAAATGGAGGAAATCGCCTGCAAGTTTCAGACATTTTTATCTCTTTTAAGGGCCAGGAGGAAACTAGCGATATTTTTTTCCTTCTCTATACAAATTTAAAAGGAGATTTCTCTTAAAATACTTCTTGCCATAATGACATCTGGTTTCACCTGAAGTTAACTATTCTCAAACCTTGAAATAACCAATGCATTTTTCTTATGGAAATGTTTGTCTTAAGCTATGCTAGTGTACCATGCATTTACCCCAGACTCTGTCTTCAAGTCAGTTCTGCTTCATGGCTCAGAACTTATTTGACAAACAAGCATGCTATACTCAGATATTGTTCCCCTAATCTATGTAACTGAAATTATTTGTATGTTAATCTGTCCTTCTACAAGATTCAAGTTAATCACTTTATGGCCCAGGATGAACCATTTGGTTCCAAGATTATCCCAAAATGCATCTTATGGGTGAGGGTCCTGGTGCCATTCTGAGTTTTAGGACATTCCTTTCTTTCATTAACAGACTGTTAATGACTATATAACATCCAGCTGAAGACTAGGAGGGGAGTATTTCTGCCCCCTTCTGATGCCTATGTCAAAGCTTTCTCTATTTCCTTTACACTTTAATAAAACTTTATTAAACAAGAGCTCTGAGCAATCAAGACTCGTTTCTGGCCCCAGATTAATTCTTCTCCTCCAGGGGCCAAGAATCTCGTCGTCTTTTCGTTCAACAACAACCTTTCAGTCAGAAAAGATGCTTGGAATGCTTTCATTTTTTTTTTTAATTACCAAGGCTAAATTTATGGCCCAGGATGAGATCTATCCTGGAGAAGGTTCCATGTGCACTTGAGAAAAAGATGAAATTCATTGTTTTGGGGTGAAATGTCCTATAGATATCAATTAGGTCTAACTGGTCTATTGCATCAGTTAAAGTTTGTGTTTCCTTGTTAATTTTCTGTTTAGTTGATCTACCCATAGGTGTGGGTGGGTTATTAAAGTCTCCCACTATTATTGTGTTATTGTTAATTTCTCCTTTCATACTTGTTAGCATTTGTCTTACATATTGTGGTGCTCTTATGTTGGGTGCATATATATTTATAATTGTTATATCTTCTTCTGGACCGATCCTTTGATCATTATGTAGTGTCCTTCTTTGTCTCTTTTCACAGCCTTTGTTTTAAAGTCTATTTTATCAAATATAAGTATTGCTACTCCTGCTTTCTTTTGGTCCCTATTTTCATGCAATATATTTTTCCAGCCCTTCACTTTCAGCCTGTATATGTCCCTTGTTTCGAGGTGGGTCTCTTGTAGGCAACATATATAGGGGTCTTATTTTTGTATTCATTCAGTCAGTTTTTGTCTTTTGGTTGGGACATTCACCCCATTTACATTTAAGGTAATTATTGATAAGTATGATCCCGTTAACATTTACTTTATTGTTTTGGGTTAGAGTTTATACACCCTTTTTGTATTTCCTGTCTAGAGAAGATCCTTAGCATTTGTTGGAGAGCTGGTTTGGTGGTTCTGAATTCTCTCAGCTTTTGCTTGTCTGTGAAACTTTTGATTTCTCCTTCATATTTGAGTGAGATCCTTGCTGGGTACAGTAACCTGGGCTGTAGGTTATTTTCTTTCATCACTTTAAGTATGTCCTGCCATTCCCTCCTGGCCTGAAGACTTTCTATTGAAAGATCAGCTGTTATCCTTATGGGAATCCCCTTGTGTCTTATTTGTTGTTTTTCCCTTGCTGCTTTTAATATTTGTTCTTTGTGTCTGATCTTTGTTAATTTGATTAATATCTGTCTTAGATACCCCAAGGCATGTCTTGAGTTTATCCTGTTTGGGACTCTCTGGGTTTCTTGGACTTGGATGATTATTTCCTTCCCATTTTAGGGAAGTTTTCAGCTATATCTCCTCAAGTATTTTCTCATGGTCTTTCTTTTTGTCCTCTTCTTCTGGGACTCCTATGATTAGAATGTTGGGGTGTTTAACATTGTTCCAGAAGTCTCTGAGATTGTCCTCATTTCTTTTAATTCGTTTTTCTTTTTTCCTTTCTGCTTCATTTTTTTCTACCATTGTATCTTCTACCTCACTTATCCTATCTTCTGCCTCTGTTATTCTACTATTTGTTTCCTCCAGAGTGGTTTTGATCTCATTTATTGCATTATTCATTATTGATTGACTCTTTTTTATTTTTTTTAGGTCTTTGTTAAACCTTTCTTAGAGCTTCTCAATTCTTGTCTCCAGGCTATTTATCTGCAACTCCATTTTTTTCTTAAAGATTTCGGACCATTTTCACTATCATTATTCAGAATTCTTTATCAGGTAGACTCCTTCTCTCTTCCTCTTTGTTTGATTTGGTGGGCATTTATCCTGTTCCTTTACTTTCTGGGTATTTCTCTGCCTCTTCATCTTGCTTATATTGCTGTGTTTGGGGTAGCTTTTCCATATTCTGGCAATTTGTGGAGTTCTCTTTATTGTAGAGTTTCCTCTCTGTGGGTGCAGTTTGACGGGTGGCTTGTCAAGGTTTCCTGGTTAGGGAAGCTTGTGTCAGTGTTCTTGTGGGTGAAGCTGGATTTCTCCTCTCTGGATTACAATGAAGTGTCCAGTACTGAGTTATGAGATGTCAGTGGTTTTGGAGTGACTTTGGGCAGCCTGTATATTGAAGCTCAAGGCTATGTTCCTGTGTTGCTGGAGAATTGGCATGGTATGTCTTTCTTTGGAACTTTTTGGCCCTTGGGTAATGTTTGGTTTCAGGGTAGGTATGGAGGCGTTTGATGAGTTCCTGCCGATTAATGTTCCCTGGAGTCAGGAGTTCTCTGGTGTTTTCAAGACTTGGACTTAAGGCTCCTGCCTCTGGTTTCCAGTCTTATTCTTACAGTAGCCTCAAGACTTCTCCATCTGTCACTTCCAAGGCAGTTCCCTCTGTTTTAGCTTCTTCTGTTTGTTAGTCTTTTCTGTGTCTAATTTCCACCCTGACACAGGGGGGCAGTGGTGGACACTTTTTTAGACTCATTTGTTCAGTCATGCTGTGGGGAGGGAGGAACACTACAAACAAATAACACTGGCATCTGTGAGGAGTGCTCGCAATGTCTCAGCCACACTGGGTTTGCCCCCGCTCATGGCGTGTATGCTTTCCCAGTCTATACTGCTTAGGCCTTAGGTTGCTCTGCTGGGAACTGTCTGATGCCAGCCCTGTGTTGCATGCACTTCCCAGGTCTAAGCCACTCAGGTTCAGGTACTCGGGTACTTCACAAAGGTGCAGACTGGTTGGGCCTGCATTTTGTGCCCTTCCCTGGTCTGAGCAGCTCAGGTGACCAGGTGTTTGGTGAACATGGTCCGTATGACTTATCACCTCCCCTATCCCTGTCGCTCAGTTTTCTGGGTGTACAACCAGTGCACCTTCTCAGGCAGATGTCAACCATCCAGAATCCCAAGAAGTCTTGGTTAGCAATGAAGCTTGCTTGCAGTTTGGTAGATGATGCCTCTCTGGGGCCATAATTGCCCCATTCTGGCTCTGGCTGCCCTTGCCTGCCTGTCTCCAATGGGGGATGGGCCAGTCCACAGCCAGCTAGCTCTAGTCAGTCCTTTGTTCTGTGAGCGAGCCTGGCTGTGTCTTAGGTTAGGGCTTTTTGCCTTTTCGCGGGGTAGCTATCCCACAGTTTGGTTTGCTATACTAAGTTAATTCCCTCAGATTGCCCTTGGGGCATTCAGGCCTGGTCCTTACTCTAAGCAATGCAGCCTGTGCCTCCCTGCCCAGCCCCCACTTGCTAGTGGGGGATGCAGGCCTCTGCATTGCTTCTCCCCTGGAAGTTATTGTTGGGCACTGGGCACATAATATGTGGGTTTTAATTATTTATTTTTCCTCCTGGTAATGTTGCCCTCTGTGGTTCCAAGGCTCGCCAGACTTGCCAATGAGAGTGTTTCCTGGTGTTTGGAAACTTCTTTATTTTTTAAGACGCCCTTCCCGGCATGGATCTCCATCCTTACCTCTTTTGTCTCTCTTTTTATCTTTTATATTTTTCCTACCTCCTTTCAAAGACAATGGGCTGCTTTTCTGGGTGCCTGATGTCCTCTGCCAGCATTCAGAAGTTGTTTTGTGGAATTTACTCAGCGTTAAAATGTTCTTTTGATGAATTTGTGGGGAAGAAAGTGGTCTCCCCATCCTATTCCTCTGCCATCTTAGGACCGCCTCTCAAAGTGCATTTCTAAAGATGGTTTGCAATAGTCTGTTTTGGTCAGGAAGAAAGAACAACTACTAGAAACTCAGTGTAATTGTATGTCTATATGCATGCATGGATGCATGCATGTATTTTTCCTTCCACATCCAGAAGAAATATGAAAAGCATATTCATAGGAATTTGTATAATGATTGATAAGCGTATTTTATCCTCCTATGGTCACTTGCAGTTTATCATTAAATAAAATAATAAACTAAAGAAATAATTTCTAAAGGTAAATGATTGCATTTGGTATTTTGTTTATGTATGTGGGTGGTGGAGATTATGATTTACATATATCTCTGTTTATTTTAATGGTGTGAAAGATATGGTTCCGTCCATTTTCTTTATTTTTTCTAAATATAAAGTAAAACAGAAATTTAACAGAACATGTAAGAGAATCCCAAAGAACATTGCTGTTACAACCTAAACACAGAAGTAACTTCCAAAGTGAAGTGATGTAAAATGCTGCAAACCTTTGTTTTGAGTAGATCAGGTTTTGAGTAGATCAGGTTTTTAGTAATAAATAATACACCTCTATACATCACCTTTATAAATTACATGTTAAAAAAATCAACTCCTGGTGCTCAGAGAAGACTTGTTTTTATTTATTACAGTTCCACAGAAGTAGAAATGCTCATTTGCAAGTAGTTATTGTTAACTGTGGTAAGGCCATTCTGTGAAATGAAGTGCTCAGTTGTTCTTTAAAGCAGCTTATGAACCCATTTTGCTTCAGGCTGAGGAATAAAGTAGAAAAAAGATTAAAATAAATAGTAGCATTGAAAAAAAGCTAGTAATTAGAGTTCTTGATGTGTTAAAGACCACAATAAAACACACAAATGGAAGAAAACTTGAATATAATTTTTATGTTTTCTTATTAAAAATGTAGATCCCTGGATCCCACCCTAGAGTCAGCATTAAAAGCCTGAGATGGGATCAGAAATAGCATGTTTAATAATTTCTCTGCATGATCCTAATGTTCCCTTAAAGATGTAAAGTACTGAATACTAGTCCAACCACCAGCATTTGTGTAGGAACCAAGTCCTAAGCAATGTTACATTATGAACACAACTACTTTAATGGACTAGGGCTTCAAAAGTTGATAATATAAAAACACAAAAATACATTTAAAATAGTGATACTCTCTCTAAATTCCACCACCTTAATACAAGTGTTTTCACATTTGCACATTATTGTCTATTGTTTGTAGAGTAGTTGAAATTTCACCTAGTTGCATATTTTCCTCTATGTTCTCCCTTAATATTATAGTATAAACTTTCCCCTCTAAACTCAAGGTCTCACAACTTGTATTTTAATGCATTTAATTTTATGTTTTATATTTTAGTAAGCCAATATTCTAACTTTCTACATTTAGTTTAATTCCAAAATTTTTGTCTTACAGACAGTATTGCAATTGTCATCTTTATGCCCAGAGTTTTATTTTTTTTTCCCTTCTACTGACTTGTTTTTATTACAATATGTTTTTACTAATGGGCTTACTGAATCAAATAGTACCATCCCATTTGTGACTTTTCCTACATAGTCCCATATAGGTCTAGAAGAAATTTAACCAGTTTGTGTTGTTCCTCTTTTGCTATCAGCAGTGAATTAATGGTATAGATATATAGATATACATATATCTGTATATCTTACTTGGAACTGTTGAGGCTTCAGGGATAATGATGTATTTATTCATTTATTCACTATTCAGAGAGTAGTAGTAGAATTTTTCCCATACATAAAATAGCTTTGGGAGTGTTCAGAAAATGGAAATTTGCCTAAGGAAGGCAGATCATGGAATTAGAGCTTATTCTTGACAATCAGACGTCAGCAAGAAGACATCAAAACTAATGGTGAGTGAGCGGAAAGGGTAGATTAGTTGCACACTTAGAGAGCAGAGCAAAGCAGTAGTGTATCAACACAGTTCCATAACAGGTAAAAAGAAATATCTTGAAACTATATAATTAAAAAAAAATCAAAGAATCATCATGGAACAAATCAGTACTTTGTTCATCTTCCATTTATTTCTAGTTTAGTATTTCTTAAAAACAAAACAAAACAAAACAACAACAAAAAAAAACAAACTGAAACGGTATCACAATTTTCTATTGCTGCTTTTATGCCCCTTAGCCTTGCTTTATGCTTACCATGTCTCTTGCCAACTCTGTGTCACTATCATCAACAATTTTATCTGCCTCCTGGTCTGGAAATTTTGTTTCTTCCTTCAGTTAATATCACCTTTCAATGTCATACTCATATTCCATTTGATGATGCAATTTCATAGACTGGTTTTGGTATTAACTAGTTGAGTATTCTTGAATAGAAACTTCTCCCATTGCCTTTGCCTTTCAAAAATCTTTCTTATCTTTCATAACCCAGTTCATATATCACTTTTTCACCTTGATTGAATGAGTGAATGAGTAAGTTAATTCATAAACTAGGCAGACTAAAATTTCATACTATCTAGCACCATCTGGAGTTTTAAAAATTCCCAGCAATTCTTTCATTTATTTCTTGCTAATTTCTAATAAATGACAAATTAATTGATTTATTAAATTAATATTGAGTGCAGGCCACTCTCTTGGACATATAAACAAAGAGTTTTTATCTTCACAGAGCTTACCTTTTACCAAAGGATACACAAAATAAACATAATAAATAAGTAAATTACATAGTGGAAGGTAGAAAATTTCATAGGAAAAAAAGTAGATGAGGTGAGGACTAGTATGCAGTAATGGGGATTGTTGCAATTTTAAATTGTATGATTGGATTAACCACATTGAAAAATTACATGGAAATCTGAAGAAATAAGGTTGAAGTGTGGATTTATGCAAAGTCCTATTCCTGGAATGTATGGAAGGATGCCAGTATGGTTTCATCAGACTGATGAAAAGGCAAGATCAGTGAGAACAGCAAGTCAGATTATCTAGGATCTTATTGACAGTTGTAAGCATTTTGACATTCATTCTGAGTGAAATTAAATACCAGAGTTTGTTGTTGTTCTCAAGTTTTGGTTCATTAGGTTTAATTTAACTTTGTTAATTCTAAATATACATTTTAATAAACTTTATCAATTAAATGATGTTCAGTAAATTGAATTCATGTTAAGGATATGAAGAGGAAAGATTAGAAGCAAGAGATATCTTAGGAAGCTACTGAAGTAATAAAGGAGAGAGATAATAGTGATGAGGACCATGCTGGTAGCAATGTGGTTCATAAGCAGTCAGATTTTAGATATATACTGAGTCAACAGGATCCAAGAAAGATTGTGAAAGGAAAAGAATTAAGATGTTTATAATGAATTATAATCTTATTCTTGATCTTCAAGAAAATGTGTCTTGAGAGTTTACTGTTTCCTTTCAGTCTTTGTTAGATAGCTATTATCAAGATAAGGAAATTCTCTATTCCTTTTTATTTTATTTTTAATATAAATTTATTTATTTTAATTGGAGGTTAATTACCTTACAATATTTTATTGGTTTTGCCATACATAAATTGGTGTTTTCGTTTTAAGTAAATGCTGAAATTTATCAAATACTTTTCCAAAGATCTACAATTCCAGTTCTCAAGAATAAAGTAGATGAGCAAAGAACATAAAGATGGAAAGTTTGTGTGGCAGTTTGATTGTTTCTATTCTCAGGGAGCTTCCCAGGTGGCTCAGTGGTAAAGAATCTGCCAGCCAAGCAGGAGACAGAAATTCAGTCCTTGGGTCAGGAAGATCCCGTGGAGAAGGAAATGGCAACTCACACCAGTATTTTTGCCTGGGAAATCCCATGGACAGAAGAACCTGCATGGGATTGTACATGAATTAAAGTTGGACATGATTTAGTGACTAAACAACAACAACAATTCTCAAGGAAGACTATCTTCAAAATTCTTATTGTTCAGTCACTAAATTGTGTCTGACTCTTTGTGACCATATTGACAGCAGCATGTCAGGCTCCTCTGTCCTTCACTATCTCCTGGAGTTTGCTCAGATTCATGTCCATTGAGTTGGTGATTCTATCTAACATTTTCATCCTCTGTTGCTGCCTTCTTCTCTTGCCCTCAATTTTTCCTAGCATCAGGGTCTTTTCCAGTGAGTCAGCTCTTCACTTCAGGTGGACAAAGTATTGGAGCTTCAGCATCAGTCTTTCCAATGAATATTCAGAGTTGATTTCCTCCGGGATTGACTCTTGATCTCCTTGCACTCCAAGGGACTCCCAAGTCCCTGGCACCACAGTTCAAAAGCATCGATTATTCGGCACTCAGCCATCTTTATAGCTCAAATCTCACATCTGTAGATGACTACTGGGTAAACCATAGCTTTGACTATAGGGTCGTTTGTTGGCAAAGTGATGTCCTTTTTTTTTTTTTTTTTTTTTTTTTTTAATATGTTGTCTAGGTTTGTCATAACTTTCCTTCCAAGGAGCAAGCATCTTTTAACTTCATGATTTTAGTCACCATCTGAAGTGATTTTGGAGTCCAAGAAAATAAAATCTGTTACTGCTTCACTTTTTCCCTGTCTATTTGCCGTGAACTGACGGTACTGGATGCCATGATTCTAGGTTTCTAATTTTGAGTTTTAAGCCATTTTTTTCAGTCTCCTCTGTCATCATCATTAAGAGGCGCTTTAGGTCCTCTTCACTTTCTGCCATTAGGGTGGTATCATCTGTGTATCTGAAAAGTGAAAGTGAAGTCGTTCAGTCATGTCCGACTCTTTGCGACCCCATGGACAGTAGCCTACCAGGCTCCACAGTCCATGGGATTCTCCAGGCAAGAATACTGGAGTGAGTTGCCATTTCCTTCTCCAGGGGATCTTCCCAATCCAGGGATCAAACCCAGGTCTCCTGCATTGCAGACAGACGCTTTACTGTCTGTGTATCTGAAGCTGTTGATATTTCTCCTGGTAATCTTGATTCCAGCTTGCAACAAATCCAGTGATATTTTGCATAATGTACTCTATATCTGGAAGTTCTTGGATCACGTTCTATTGAAGCCTAGCTTGAAGAATGTTTAGCATAACCTTGCTAGCATGTGAAATGAGTGCAATTGTACGGTAGTTTGAACATTATTTGGCATTTTCCTTCTTTGGGATTAAGATTGGAATGAAAACTGACCTTTTCCAGTACTGTGGCCACTGTTGAATTTTCCAAATTTGCTGACATATTGAGTTCATCTTTCAGAATTTGAAAGTAGGGTGACAATATAAAGCCTTGTGGTATTCCTTTCTCAATTTTTTTTTCTGTTGCATCTTGACCTGCATACAAGTTTTTCAGAAGACAGATAAGGTGGTCTGATATTCCCATCTCTTTAAGAATTTTCCACAGTTTGTCATGATCCACACAGTCAAAGTCTTTAGCATGGTCAATGAAGCAGAAGTAGATGTTTTTCTGGAACTCTCTTGCTTTCTCAATGATCCATTGAATGTTAGCAATTTAATCTCTGATTCTTCTGTCTTTTCTAAACCAAGCTTGTACATCTGGAAGTTCTTTTATCATGTCTTATTGAAGCCTGGTCTGGAGAATTTTGAAAATAACCATGCTAGCACTTTTCTCTTTCATGCATCGGAGAAGGAACTGACAACCCACTCCAGTATTCTTGCCTGGAGAATCCCAGGGATGGGGGAGCCTGGTGGGCTGCCCTCTATGGGGTCACACAAAGTCGGACACGACTGAAGTGACTTAGCAGCAGCAGCAGCAGCAGCAGCAGCATGTTAAATGAGTGCATTTGTACAATAGTTTGAATACTCTTTGGCATTTCCCTTCTTTGGGATTGCAATGAAAACTGACCTTTTCAAGTCCTGTGACCACTGATGAGTCTTCCAAATTTGCTGACATATTGAGTCCAGCACTTTAATCACATTCTTTTAGGATTTTAAATAAGTCAGCTGGAAATCCATCACCTCCACTAGCTTTGTACGTAGTAATGCTTCCTAAGGCCTACTTGACTTAACACTCAAAGATGTCTGGATCTAGGTGAGTGACCACACCATCATGGTTATTTGTATCATTAATACATTTTTTTGGATATAGTTCTTCTGTGCATTATTGCCAACACTTCTTAATCTCTTCTGCTTTGGTTAAGTCCATATTGTTTCTGTCTTTTATCATGCCCAACTTTGTATGAAATGTTCCCTTGACATCTCCAAATTTCTTGAAGATATTTCTAGTATCCTATTCTATTATTTTCCTCTATTTCTTTTCATTGTTTATTTAAAAGCCCTTATCTCTCCTTGCTATACTCTGGAAATCTGCAGTCAGTTGGGTATATCTTTCCCTTTCTCCTTTGCCTTTCATTTCTCT
The DNA here is from genome assembly GCA_006410675.1 of Oreotragus oreotragus. Lineage (NCBI taxonomy): Eukaryota > Metazoa > Chordata > Mammalia > Artiodactyla > Bovidae > Oreotragus > Oreotragus oreotragus. The sequence continues at coordinate 178,566 of SJYX01024548.1, forward strand.
TTCCCCCCACTATTTGTAAAGCCTCCTCAGACAACCGTTTTGCCTTCTGGTAACTTTTTTACCTTTGGGATGGTTTTGGTCACTGTCTCTTATGCAATGCTATGAACATCCATCCATATTTCCTCAGGCACTCTACCTACCAGATCTAATTCCTTGAATCAGTTTATCACCTCAGCTGTATAAATGATTTGACTTATATCATACATGATTGGCCTAGTGGTTTTCCCTACTTTGTTCAATTTAAGCCTGAATTTTGCAACAGGAGCTCATGATCTGAGTCATAGTCAGCTCTTGGTCTTGTTTTTGGTGACTGTATAGAGTTTCTCCATCTTTGGCTGCTAAGAAATCAGTCTGATACTGGTATTGACCATTTGGTGATGTCCATGTATAATTATCTCTTGTGTTTTTGGAAGAGGGCGTTTGCTATTACCAGTTTGTTCTTTTGATAAAACTGCTAACATGTGCCTTGCTTCACTGTACTCCAAGGCCAAACTTGCCTGTTACTCCAGATATCACTTGACTTCCTAGTTTTGCATTCTAATATACCCTGTGAAGAAAATGACATCTTTTTTTTCTTTAATGGTGTCAGTTTTAGAAGTTTGTCTAGAAGTTTAGCTTTTGTAGGTCTTCAGAGAACCAGTCAACTTCAGTTTCTTCAGCATCAGTGGTTGGGGCATCAACTTGTATTACTATGATAATAAATGTTTTGCCTTAGAAACAAACCAAGATCATTCTTTCATTTTTGATTCTGCATCCAAGTATGCTATCTCAGACTATTTTGTTGTCTATGGGGGTACTCTATTTCTTCTAAGGAATTCTTTCCCACAGCAGTAGAATATAATGGTCATCTGAATTAAGTTCACTCAATTCTGTCCATTTTAGTTCACTGATTCCTAAGATGGCAAAGTTCACTCTTGCCATTTCCTGCTTCACCACATTCAATTTATCTTGGTTCACAGACCTAACATCCCAGGTTCATAAACAATATATATATATATATATATATATATTTTTTTTTTTTTTTTACAGCACTAGACTTTCTTTTCACCACCAAACAAAGTCACAGAAGAGCATCATTTCTGCTTTAGGCCACTCACTTCACTGATTCTGGAGCTATTAGTAATTGCCCTCCACCCTTCCCCAGGAGCATATTGGATGTCTTCTGACTTGGAAGACTCATCTTCTGGTGTCATATCTTTTTGCCTTTTCACACTGTTAATGGGGTTCTTGTGGAAAGAATACTAGTTTGCAATTTCTTCCTCAAGTGGACCACATTTTATCAGAACTCTTCACTCTGACCTGTCCATCTTGGGTGGCTCTGCATGGCATTACTCATAGATTTACTGAGTTATGCAAGTTCTCTTGTCACAACAAGGCTGTGATCCATGAAGGGGAGCTTTAAGAGAGGATAAGTGAAAGATGTGCTGCAGGCATTTTCATTTCCTAGGGGAAGATCTTATGTTTTGCGACAGAAATAGACATTTATCTGTGTATCTGCTTTGTTTAGTTCAGTGTTTGACAAAGAATATTTGTTCAAGAAATATTTGTTGACTGATGAAACAAAAAATGAAGATGGATGATTCTACTGAATACTGAATTTTTCTAAATATATTTACAACACTAAATATAAACTTTAGATGTAACTGATAACAAAACCAGAGATTGATCTGGCAACATCTCAAAGTTCATCAGTCAACCTTCCTTACACTGATTTTTTATTTTTTTTGCTGGATGACTTAACCAAAAGCACAAAATAATTCTTATTTAGTGGTGGAGTTAAGTCTCAAATCCAGTTTTTGTGTTTCCTTCAACTTAGAAGTTGAATGAAAGGAGACAACTTACAAGAGTATGGATAAAAGAATAGGCTAGGGATACAGATTTGGAAATGCACACAGAAAGGTGAAATTTAAGACATAATACTAGATGAATGTTTCCAAGTACAGTGGAAGATAGAAACATAGTCAGATTCAAACATGCAAAAAAAAAAAAGCATATCTAATTATTTAATCCATTTTCTTTATGAGTGGTTGCTTCTTTTTGGAGGAGGCTGTTTGCTATGACCAGTGAGTTCTCTTGGCAACATTCTGTTAGTCTTTGCCCTGCCCTGCTTAATTTTGTATTCTAAGGCCAAATTTGTCTGTTACTATACCTGTATATTTGCACAATTGCACTTATCTCACACGCTAGTAAAGTAATGCTCAAAATTCTCCAAGGCAGGCTTCAGTAACATGTGAACCATCAACTTCCAGATGTTCAAGCTGGTTTTAGAAAAGGCAGAGGAACCAGACATCAAATTGCCAACATCTATTGCATCATCATAAAAGCAAGAGAGTTCCAGAAAAACATCTATTTCTGCTTTATTGACTATGCCAAAGCCTTTGACTGTGTGGATCACAATAAACTGTGGAAAATTCTGAAAGAGATGGGAATACCAGACCACCTAACCTGCTTCTTGAGAAATCTGTATGCAGGTCAGGAAGCAACAGTTAGAACTGGACATGGAACAACAGACTGGTTCCAAATAGGAAAAGGAGTATGTCAAGGCTGTATATTGTCACCCTGCTTATTTAACTTATATGCAGAGTACATCATGAGAAACGCTGGACTGAATAAAGCACAAGCTGAAATCAAGATTGCTGGGAGAAATACAAATAACCTCATATATGCAGATGACACCACCCTTATGGCAGAAAGTGAATAAGAACTAAAGAGACTCTTGATGAAAGTGAAAGAGGAAAGTGAAAATGTTGGCTTAAAGGTCAACATTCAGAAAACTAAGATCATGGCATCCAGTCCCATCACTTCATAGCAAATAGACAGGGAAACAGTGGATGATTTTATTTTTCTGGGCTCCAAAATCACTGGAGATGGTGACTACAGCATTAAATGAAAAGATGCTTGCTCCTTGGAAGAAAAGCTATGACCAACCTAGACAACATATTAAAAAGTAGAGGCATTGCTTTACCAACAATGGCCCATCTAGTCAGAGCTATGGGTTTTCCAGGAGTCATGTGTGGATGTCAGAGTTGGACCATAAAGTAAGCTGAGACCAAAGAACTGATGCCTTTGAACTTTGGTTTTGGAGAAGACTCTTGAGAGTCCCTTGGACTGCAAGGGGATCAAGCCAATCAATCTGAAAGGAAATCAGTCTTGAATATTAATTGTAAGACTGATGCTGAAGCTGAAACTCCAATACTTTGGCCACTTGATGTGAATAACTGACTCACTGGAAAATGCCCTGATGCAAGGAAAGACTGAAGGCAGGAGGAGAAAGGGATGATAGAGGATGAGATGGTTGGATGGCATCACCAGCTCGATGAGTTTAAATAAGTTCTGGGAGTTGGCGAAACCTCTAGGGAAGCCTGGAGTCCTGTAGTGCATGATGTTGCAAAGAGTCGGACACGACTGAGCAACTGAACTGAACTGAACTGATGAGTGGTTGCTAGTACTGATAATTAGGGGCAGAAAAATTAACTTGCTGGAAGTAAGTATATTTTTTATGGCTTATAACAGTCTCTTCAAGGTTAATCCCAAAAATGAAACATAGGAAAAACACTGAGTTGGGCATGGGATGAAGAATAAGTGACAAACGTGAATACAGATACATAGTAATTAGGAAGGATAAAAGAAAACAATAGTTGTAGAAATTCAAAATAGTTAAGGGTGGAGACACTTCCAATGAAAGCAAGAAGTCACAAGGTAATGAGGATGGAGACAAGGCGATAGTATTACATAAAAGATTATTTCAGGACATCCCTAAAAGAATGCTTTTAATAGAAAAACTAGAGTAAGGGGACAAGAAAGGAGAACTGAAGATAAAAATTTAAGAGCACTAGGAAAAAAAAAGTTACAAATACAATGTTTCAAGTTACAAGTGTAATTAACAAATGAACTAAAACAAAGATTCATATTAGACAAAGAGAAGATGAAGAAAATCTTCATCCATTTTGGAAGCGAGTCAATAGGAAATGTATAAAACTGAGAAAAAACTATATAAATACATTATGTAGAGATATAGAAGGGTCACAAAGAGTCAGACACAACTGAGCAACTGAACTGATTGACTGACTGATCTCTATTCTAATCCAATCATAGGCAGACATATTGCCTACATCTTTAAACCACCAGTAGGGAATACCAAGCTCTTCCTCCTGTGCTGTCTACAGTTACAATTGATAGTTCATCTAGTTTGATTCCTTATTCTGGAAATGAAGAAACACGTTTGGAATAAGAAAGGGTTTTATATGCCTTATTTTATCATGAAGCAACATGTATTTTAGTAAGAAAGTATATTTTAAACCTAGTTCTATAATTCAGCAATCCCTGTTTAACTTCAATTTGTAATTTGGCTGATTTTCATAGAATAAGTATGTTGAAGTCTTGAGGCTACTGTTGGAGAAGGATCAAAAGCCAGAGGCAGGAGGCTTAACTCTAAAACTTTAGAATATCATAGAATTCCTGACTCTAGGGTACATTAATAGACAAGCGATCACCCAAAATTTTCCATACCTACACTGAAATCAAGCTCCACCCAAGAGCCAACAAGTTCCAGTGCAAGACACAGCACACTAATTCTCCAGGAAAATAGGAACACAACCATGAGCATTAAAAGATGGGCAGCCCAAAGAGATGCCAAGCTCATAGACTGTCCAAAAGTCACTACTGTACACTTCATTGCAAGCCAGAGAGTGGATCCAGCTCCACCAACCAGAACAGAGACATGAGTTCTGCCAACCAGGAAACATTTACAAACCATTGGTCCAAACCCATCTTCAGGGAGCAGTCTCCACAATGAACAGGAACCATGAACTTCCAGCCTGCAGAAAGGGCACCCCAAACACAGCAATCTAAACAAAGTGAAAAGGCAGATAAATATTCATCAGGTGAAGGAACATGATGAAAACCCCCTGAACCAAACAGAAGATAAGGAGACAGGTAGTCTACCTGAAAAAGAATTCAGAATAACAATAGTAAATATGATCCAAAATCTTGAAAACAAAATGGAGTTACAGGTAAACAGACTACAGAAAAGAATTGAGAAGATGCAAGAAATGTTTACAAGACCTAGAAGAAATACAGAGGAGTCAATCAATATTGAACAATACAATAGCTGAGATTAAAGCACTATGGAGGGAACCAGCAGTAGAATGACTGAGGCAGAAGAGAAGATAAATGAGGTGGAAGATAGAATGGTAGAAATAAATGAAGCAGAGACGAGAAAAGGAAAATAAAATAATTAAAAGAAAGGAGGACAATCTCAGAGACCTCGAGGACATTGTTAAATGCCCCAACATTCAAATCATAGGTGTCCTAGAAGAAAAGAAAAATAAAGGACATGAAAAAATACTTCAAGGGATACCAGTTGGAAACTTTCCTAAAATGGGGAAGGAAATAGTTATCCAAGTCCAAGAACTCAGACAACTCCTAACAGGATAAACCCAAGGTGAAACACCCCAAAACATGTATTAATCAAACTTACAAAAATTGAAAACAAAGAACAAATATTAAAATCAGCAAGAGTAAAGCCAGAAGGGAATGGTTGAACATACTTAAAGTGAAGAAAGCGAAAAACCTACAACCAAGACTACTCTACCAAGCCAAGATCTCATTTAGATATGAAGGAGAAATCAAAAGCTGTACAGACAAGCAAAACTGAGAGAATTCAGAACACCAGATGAGCTCTTCAACAAATGCTGAAGGATATTCTCTAGACAGAAACACAGAAGAATCTTATAAAAACGAGCCCAAAACAAAAAAAGGAAATGGTAACAGGATCACACTTATCGATAATTACCTTAAATGTAAATGGGTTAAATGCTCCAACCAAAAGACAAAGGCTGGCTGAATGGATACAAAAACAAAACCCCTCTATATGCTGTCTAAAACAGGCCCACCTCAAACCTAAGGACATATGCGGACTGAAAGTGAGGGGCTGGAAAAAGATATTTTATGCAAGTGGAGACCAAAAGAAACCAGGAGTACGAATACCCATATCAGATAAAATAAACTTTGAAATAAAGTCTGTGATAAGAGACAAAGAGGACCCTATATAATGACCAAAGTATCAACCCAAGAAGAAAATATATATAAATTATAAAATTATAAATATATTTGCATCCAACATAGGAGCACCAAATACATAAGGTAAATCCCAACAAATATGAAAGGAGGAATTAACAGTAACACAGTGATAGAGGGGGACTTCAATACTGCACAGACACCTATGGATAGATCAGCCAAATAGAAAATTAGCAAGGTAACATAAGCTTTAAATGATACAATGAACCAGTTAGACCTAATTGATATCTACATGGCATTTCACCCCAAAACAATGGATTTCAACTTTTCTCAAGTGCACACGGAACATTCTCCAGGGTAGATCACATCCTAGGCCATAAATCAGCCTTGGTAAATTTAACAAAAATGAAATCATTTCAAGCATCTTTTCTAATTGCAACATGCTAAGATTAGATGTCAACTACAGGGAACAAAAACATATTAAAATCACAAACATATGGAGGCTAAATCACACACATCTAAATAACAGATCATGGAAGAAATCAAAAAGGAAATCAAAATATGCATAGAAACAAATGAAAATTAAAATATGACAAACAAAACTTATGGATTTCAGTAAAAGCAATGCTAAGACAGAGATTCATAGCAATACAAGCCTACTTCAAGAAATAAGAGGATCATCAAATAAACAACCCAACTTTTCACCTAAAGCAAGTAGAAAAAGAAGAAGAAAAAGAACTCAAAGTTGGTAGGAGGAAAGAAATCATAAAAATCAGAGCAGAAATAAATGAGAAAGAAACAAAAGAAACTATAACAAAGAACAACAAAACTAAAATTTCATTCTTGAGAAGATAAACACAATAGACAAACTGTTAGCCAACTCATCAAGAAAAAAGGGATATTGATCAAATTCATAAAATTAGAAATGGAAATGAAAAAATCACAACAGACAAAACAGAAATATGAAGGAACATAAGTGACTAATGTGAGCAACTATATGCCAATAAAATGGACAATTTGGAAGAAATGGACAAGTTCCAAAACTGAATCAGGAAGAAATAGAAAATATGAACAAACCCATCACAAACATGGAAACTGAAACTGTAATCAAAAATCTTCCAACAAACAAAAGCCCAGGACCAGATGGCTTCAGAGGTGAATTTTACCAAAATTTTAGAGAAAAACTAACACTTATCCTACTCAAATCTTGCAGAAAATTGCAGAGTAAGATCAACTCCCAAACTCATTCTATGAAGCTACCATCACCCTAATACCAAAACCAGACAAAGATGCCACAAAAAACAGAAAACTGCAGGCCAATATCACAGATGAACATAGGTGCAAAAATCGTCAACAAAATTCTAGCAAACAGAACCCAACAACATATTAAAAAGACCATACATCATGACCAAGTGGGCTTTATCCCAGAGATGCAAGGACTCTTCAATATTTGCAAATAAATCAATGTGATACACCACATTAATAAATTGAAAGATAAACACCAAATGATTATCCCAATAGTTGCAGAGAAAGCCTTTGACAAAATTCAACACCTATTTATGATAGAAACTCTCCAGAAAGCAGGCATAAAAGGAACATAATTCAACGTAATAAAAACCTTATACAACAAAGCTACAGCAAACACTATCCTCAATGGCGAAAAATTGAAATCATTTCCTCTAAAATAAAGAACAAAACACGGGTGCCCACTCTCACCACTGGTATTCAACATAATTTTGAAGTCTTAGCCACAGCAACAAGAGGAAAAAAAAAAAAGAAATAAAAATAATCTAGATTGGAAAAGAAGCAAACTCTCACTGTTTGCAGATGACATGATACTCTACATAGAAAACCCTAAAGATATCACCAGAAAATTACTAGAGCTAATCAATGAATATAGTAAATTTTCAGGATATAAAATTAACACAGAGAAATCTTTTGCATTTCTATAAATTAATGATGAAAAACGGAAAGAGAAATTAAGGAAACAATCTCATTCATCATTGCAACAAAAAGAACAAAATACTTTGGAGTAAATGTACCTAAGGAAACAAAAGGCTTGTATACAGAAAACTATAAAACACTGATGAAAGACCTCAAAGATGACACAAATAGCTGGAGAAATATACCATGCTCATGGATTGGGAGAATAAATATGGTGAAAATTAGTATACTCCCGAAAGCAATCTATAAATTCAACACAATCTTTATCAAATTACCAATGTTATTTTTTTAAGGAACTAGAACAAATAATTCCATGATTTCTATGGAAACACAAAAAAACATGGAAAGCTAAAGCAATCTTGAGAAAGAGGAATGGAACTGGAGAAATCATCCTTCCAGGCTTCAGAATATACAAAGCTACAGTCATCAAGACAATATGGTACTGGTGCAAAGACATAAACGTAGATCAATGGAACAAAATAGAAAGCCCAGAGGTAAATCCATGAACCTATGGACAACTTATATTTGACAAAGGAAGCAAAAAAAAAAAAAATACAATGGAGAAAAATCAGTCTCTTTTGCTGGGACAACTGGTCAACCACATGTAAAAGAATGAAACTTGAACACTTTCTAACACCATACACATAAATAAAGTCAACATGGATTAAAGATCTAAATGTAAGACCAGAAACTATAAAACTCCTAAAGGAAAACAGGCAGAACACTCTCTGACATAAATCACAGCAAGATCCTCTATGACTCATCAACCAGAATAATGGAAATAAAAACAAATAGATGGGACCTTATTAAACTTAAAAGCTTATGCACAATGAAGGAAACTGTGCAATGTGAAAAGGCAGCCTTCAGAATGGGAAAAAATAGCAAATGAAACAACTGACAAATAATTAATCTCCAAAATATATAAGGATTTCAGGCAGCCCAATACCAAAAAAAAAGAACAACCCAATCAAAAAGTGGCCCAAAGAACTAAACAGACATTTCTCCAAAAAAGACATACCTATGGCAAAACAAACAAACAAACAAACAAAAAATGAATAGATGCTCAAGATTACTCATTATTGGAGAAATGCAAACCAAAACCATGATGAGGTATCATCTCATGCTGTTCAGAATGGCCACTATGAGAAAATCTATAAAAGATAAATGCTAGAAAGAGTGTGGAGAAAAGTGAACCCTCTTACACTGTTGATGGGAATGCAAACTGATCCAGCCAGTATGGAAAACAGTGTGGAGATTCCTTAAAAAACTGGAAATAGAGCTTCTATGTGACCCAGCAATCTCACTTCTGGGCATACACACCAAGGAAACCAGAATTGAAAGAGACACATGCACCCCAGTGTTCATTGCAGCACTTTTTACAATAGCTAGGATATGGAAGCAACCTAGATATCCATCAGATGAATGGATAAGGAAGTTGTGGTACATATACACAATGGAATATTACTCAGCTATAAAACAGAATATTTTGTATCTGTTCTAATGTGGTGGATGAAGCTGGAGCCTATTATACAGGGTGAAGTAAGCCAGAAAGAGAAACACTTATACAGTATACCAATGCATATATATATATATGGAATTTAGAATCAGTAACAATGATCCTATAGGGTAGAAAAGAGACACAGATGTAATGAACAGACTTTTGGACTATGTGGGAGAAGCGAGGGTGGGATGATTTGAGAGAATAGCATTGAAACATATATATTACTATATGTAAAATATATGACCAGTGCAAGTTTGATGGATTAAGCAGGGCACTCAAAGCTGGTGCTCGGGGACAACCCAGAGGGATGTCATAAGACGGGATGTGGGAGTGGGTTCAGGATAGGGAGACACATGTGCACCCATGGGTGATTCATGTTGATGCATGGCAAAAACCAGCACAACATTGTAAAGAATTTATCTTCCAAAAATAAATTGATTAAAAATATTGGAAAAAGATTTGGATAGCCATTTTCCTAATGATGACACATTGATGACCAACAGGTACTTGTAAAGATGTTCACGATCACTAATCATCAGGGAATTTCAAATCAAAACCACAATGCCTGACAGTTGTTAGATTGGCTATTATCCAAAAGACAAGAAATAAGGGTTGATGACAAGGTTGATGGAGAAATGAGAACCCTTATATGCTCTTGGCTGAGTTGGCAACTGGATGGAGAAGGCAATGTCAACCCACTCCAGTACTCTTGCCGGGAATGTCCCATGGATGGACGAGCCTGGTAGGCTGCAGTCCACGGGATCGCTAGGAGTCAGACACGACTTCACTTTCACTTTCATGCATTGGAGAAGGAAATGGCAACCCACTCNGCAACTGGATGGAGAAGGCAATGTCAACCCACTCCAGTACTCTTGCCGGGAATGTCCCATGGATGGACGAGCCTGGTAGGCTGCAGTCCACGGGATCGCTAGGAGTCAGACACGACTTCACTTTCACTTTCATGCATTGGAGAAGGAAATGGCAACCCACTCCAGTATTCTTGCCAGGAGAATCCCAGGGACGGGAGAGCTGGGTGGGCTGCCGTCTATGGGATCGCACAGAGTTGGACACGACTGAAGCGACTTAGCAGCAGCAGTAGCAGTGATGCAAGTTGGTGCAGTCTCTAGGGAAAATAATATGGGTGTCTTTCAGAAAATTAAAAATAGAGTTGCCTATGACCCAGCAATCCCAATTCTGGGTATTTAGCAGAAAAAAATAAAACAGTAACTCCAAAAGATATATGCACCCTCATGTTCATTGCAGCATTAGTTATAATAACCGACATGGAAAAAATGAGTATTCACCAATGGTTAAATAAATAAAGAAGTTGTGGAGTGTATAAAAAGTGGAATATTATTTAGCCATAAAAAGGAAATCTTGCCATGGCAACATGAATGGAAATTGAAGGAATTCTGCTAGTAAAATAAGTCAATCAGAAAAAGACAAATATTGATATTGAATTTCTATACATAGAAAATCCTAAAATAACTAGTATAGCTCATCAGTGAATTTAATAAAGCTATGATACAAAGTAAATACACAGAAATTTCTTGTATATCTGTTCGCTAACAATTAAAGATCTGACAGAGAAATTAAGTTTAAAAAATTACATTTGCCATTGCATCAAAAAGAATAGTGAAATACTTAGAAATAAACCTACCTAAGGAAGCAAAAGATCTGTAGTCCAGAAACTATAAGATGCTGATTAAAGAAATCAAAGACAACACAAACAGATGATGATATATACTATGCTCTTGGATTGGAATAATCAATATCATCAAAAATAGTATCCTACTTAAAGCAATCCCTGTCAAATTACCAATGAAAATTTCCCCAGAAGTCAAACGAAAAAGAAAAAAAAACCTTACAATTTATATGGAAACACAAAAAGACCCCAAATAGTCAAAGCAATTTTGCAAAAGAAAAGCAGAGTTTGAGGAATGAGACTTCCTGATTTTAGGCTACACTACAATGCTACAGTCATCAAAATAGTATGGTACTGGCACTGAAATAGAAGTATGCATCCAATAAACTGGATCAAAAGCACAGAAATAAACCCACACATCTATGGTCAACTAATATAGGACAAAGAGAGCAAGGATATACAATGGAAAAAAGACAGCATCTTCAATAAGTGTTTCTGAGAAAAGTGGACAGCTACATGTAAAAGAATAAAATTAGAAAATTCTGTAACATACACAAAATTAAACTCAAATGGGTTAAAGACATAAATGTAAGATCAGATACTTTAAAACTATAATATCATATAAGAAATGAATTGCCAGTCTAGGTTCGATGCAGGATACAGGATGCTTGGGGCTGGTGCACTGGGATGACCCAGAGGGATGGTATGGGGAAGGAGGTGGAAGGGGAGTTCAGGATGGGGAATGTGTGTACACCCGTGGCAGATTCATGTTGATGTATGGCAAAACCAATACAATATTGTAAAGTAAAAAATAAATAAATAATAAAATAAAAGATTAAAAAAAAAAAACTCTTAGGGGACAGTATAGGCAGAATGCTCTTTGACATAAATCATAATAAGTTCCTCCATGACTCACCTCCTAGAGTAATGGTGATAATAACAAAAAATAAGCAAATGGGATCTAATTAAACTTAAAAGCTTTTGCATAGCAAAGAAAAACATAAACTAGATGAAAAGACGACCCTTAGAATGAGAGAAATAATTGCAAATGAAAGTGAAAATTGAAGCCACTCAGTTGTGTCTGACTCTTTGCAACCACCTGACAAAGGATTAATCAAATATCCAAGCAGCTCAGGCAGCTCAAAATCAGAAAAACAAACCACCCAATTAAAAAATGGGCAGAATACCTAAACAAACATTTCTCCAAAGAAGACATACAGATAGCTATTAAACACATGAAAAACTGCTCAACATGGCTTGTTATTAGAGAAATGCAAATCAAAACTATAATGAAGTACCACCTTGCACTGGTCCAAGTGGTCATCATCAAGAAATTTACAAATAATAAATGCTAGAGAGAATGTGGAGAAAAAGGAATGCTCTTGCCCTGTTGGTGGGAATGTAAACTGATACAGCCACTATGGAGAACAGTATAGAGATTTATTAAAAAAAAAAAAAAAACAACTAGGAATAAAACTAGCATGTGACTCAGTAATCCCACTACTGGGCATATATCCTGAGAAAATCACAACTTTAAAAGGCACATGTATCTCAATATTCACTGAAACACTATTTACAATAGCCAGGACATGGAAGCAAAATAGATACCCATTGGCAGATGATAAAATGAAGAAGTTATGGTACATATATACAGTGGAATATTACTCAGCCATAAAAAGGAACACATTTGTGTCAGTTCTAGTGAGATGGATCAACCTAGAGCCTATTGTAAAGAGTAAAGTAAGTCAGAAAGAGAAAGTCAACTATCACATAATAATGTGTATATATGGAATCTAGAAAAATGGTACTAATCTAGGGCAGGGTTAGAGATATAAACATAGAGAATAGACTTGTGGACACAGTGGGGGAAGGAGAGGGTGGGACAAACTGAGAGAGTAGCATGGAAACATATACATTACCATATATAAATATCCAGTGGACATTTGCTATATGACAGAGGGAGCTCAACCCAGTGCTCTGTGACAAGCTTGAGGTGTCGGATGAAGTGGGAAGAGGGTGGAAGATTAAAGATGGAGGGAATATATGTGTACCTATGGATGATTTATATTGATGTGTGGCAGAAACCAACACAACATTGTAAGGCAATCAGCCTACAATTAAAAATAAATTGTTAAAAATGTGGTACATATATACAATGGAATATTACCAAACTATTAAAAAGAACAAAATACCTCCATTTTCAGCAACATAGAGTGACTTATAGATTGTCATACTGAGTGAAGTAAAAGAGAAAGAGAAGGACAAATATATGTTATCACTTATATGTAGAGTCTAAAAAAAAAAAAAGGTACAAATGAAACTATTTCCCAAAAAGAATTAGAGTCACAGATGTAGAAAATACATTTATATCTACCAGAGGGATAATAGGAAGGGAGGGATAAATTGGGAGATTAGGATTGACATATACACACTACTAGACATAATACAAATGCCTAATAAGGACTTATTGTGCAGGCCAGGGAATTCAATACTCTGTTATAACCTATATGGGAAAGGAATCTATAAAATAGTGAATATATGTACATGTATACCCTGTATCCTTAGAGATACCAAGAGAATATTTCGTGCAAAGATGGGCACAATACAGGACAGAAATGGCATGGACCTAACAGAAGAAGAAGATATTAAGAAGAGGTGAAAATAATACACAGAAGAACTATACAAAAAAGATCTTCATGACCTAGGTAACCACGATGGTGTGATCACTCACTTAGAGCCAGACATCCTGGAATGTGAAGTCAAGTGGGACTTAGGAAGCAACACTATGAACAAAACTAGTGGAGGTGATGGAATTCCAGTTGAGTTATTTCAAATCCTAAAAGATGTTGCTGTAAAAGTGCTACACTGAATATGCCAGCAAATTTGGAAAACTCAGCAATGGACACAGGACTGGAAAAGGTCAGTTTTCATTTCAATCCCAAAGAAAGACAATGCCAAAGAATGTTCAAACAACCACACAATTGCACTCATCTCACACATTAGCAAAGTAATGCTCAAAATTATGCAACATTATGTAAATTCAACAGTATGTGAACCAATAACTTCCAGATGTCCAAGCTGGATTAAGAAAAGGCAGAGGAACCAGAGATCACATTGCCAACATCTGATGGATCATAGAAAAAGCAAAAGAATTCCAGAAAAACATCTACTCTGCTTCACTGAGCGACTTCACTTTCACTTTTCACTTTCATGCATTGGAGAAGGAAATGGCAACCCACTCCAGTGTTCTTGCCTGGAGAATCCCAGGGACAGGGGAGCCTGGTGGGCTGCCGTCTATGGGGTCTCACAGAGTCGACTGAAGCAACTTAGCAGCAGCAGCTGCTTCACTGACTACACTAAAACCTTTGACTGTGTGGATCACAATAAACTGGGGAAACTTCTTAACGATACGGGAATGCGAGACCACTTTACCTGCTCCTGAGGTCTGTATGCAGGTCAAGAAGCAACAGTTAGAACTGGACATAGAACAATGCTAAGTCACTTCTGTCATGTCCGAATCTGTATGACCCCATAGATGGAAGCCCACCCACCAGGCTCCCCCGTCCCTGGGATTCTCCAGGCAAGAACACTGGAGTGGGTTGCCATTTCCTTCTCCAATGCATGACAGTGAAAAGTGAAAGTGAAGTTGCTCAGTCGTGCCCGACTCTTAGCAACCCCATGGACTGCAGCCTACCAAGCTCCTCTGTCTGTGGGATTTTCCAGGCAAGAGTACTGGAGTGGTGTGCCATTGCCTTCTCTGATAGAACAATGGACTGGTTCCAAATTGAGAAAGGAGCATGACAAGACTGTATATTGTTACCCTGCTTATTTAACTCATATGCAGAGTACACCATGTGAAATGTCAGCTGCATGAAGCACAGGCTGGAATCAAGATTGCCAGGGGAAATATCAATAACCTCAGAAATGCAGATGACACCACACTTATGGTAGAAAGTCAAGAGGAACTAAAGAGCCTCTTGATGAAATTGAGTGACGTGTACCCCAATGTTCATTGCAGCACTGTTTATTATAGCCAGGACATGTAAACAACTTAGATGTCCATCAGCAGATGAATGGATAAGAAAGCTGTGGTACATATACACAATGGAGTATTACTCAGCCATTAAAAAGAATACATTTGAATCAGTTCTAATGAGGTGGATGAAACTGGAGCCAATTATACAGAGTGTAGTAAACCAGAAAGAAAAACACCAATACAGTATACTAACACATATATATAGAATTTAGAAAGATGGTAATGATAATTCTGTATGCGAGACAGCAAAAGAGACACAGATGTGTAGAGGACTTTTGGACTCTGAGGGAGAGGGAGANAACCAGAAAGAAAAACACCAATACAGTATACTAACACATATATATAGAATTTAGAAAGATGGTAATGATAATTCTGTATGCGAGACAGCAAAAGAGACACAGATGTGTAGAGGACTTTTGGACTCTGAGGGAGAGGGAGAGGGTGGGATGATTTGGGAGAATGGCATTGAAACATGTATACTATCATGTAAGAAATGAATCACCAGTCTATGTTTGATACAGGATACAGGATGCTTGGGGCTGGTGCACAGGGTTGATCCAGAGAGATGATATGGGGTGGGAGGTGGGAGGGGGGTTCAAGATTGAGAACTCACGTACACCCGTGGCAGATTCATGTCAATTTATGGCAAAACCAATACAGCATTGTAAAGTAAAATAAAGTAGAAATAAAAATTTTTAAAAAGATGACTTAAAAGTCAACATTCAAAAAAGAAAGATTATTGCATCAGGTCCCATCAGTTCATGACAAATGGATGGGGAAACAATAGAAACAGTGACAGACTTTATTTTCTTTGGCTCCAAAATCACTGAAGATGGTGACTTCAGCATGAAATTAAAAGACTTTTGCACCTTGGAAGAAAAGCTATGACCACACTAGACATCATATTAAAAAGCAGAGACATTACTTTGCCAACAAAGGTCCATACAGTCAAAGGTATGATTTTTCCAGTAGTCATGTACTGATGTGAGAGTTGGATCATAAAGAAACCTGAGCACCAAAGAAGTGATGCTTTTGCACTGTCGTGTTGGAGAAGACTCTTGAGTACTCCTTTGACTGCAAGGAGATCAAATCAGTTTTCCTAAAGGAAATCAGTCCTTAATATTCATCAGAAGAAAAGATGTTGAAGTTGAAGCTCCAATATTTTGGCCACCTGATGTGAAGAACTGACTCATTAGAAAAGACCCTGATGCTGGGATAGATAGAAGACAGGAGGAGAAGGAGATGACCAAGAATTAGATGGTTGTTAGACATCACCAAGACATCACCAACTCGATGGACATGAGCTTGAGCAAGCTCTGGGAGTGGTTGATGGACAAAGACCTCATGGACTGGGGTCACAAAGAGTCGGACATGACTAAGCAACTGAACTGATCTGATGGACACGTATAAGTGATTTTTTTTTGCTGTACACCAGAAACCAACAACATTGTAAATTAACTATACCCCAGTAAAAATTTTTAAAAATAAAATATTGTGTGATATCATATACAGAAAATTTAGAAAGAAAAACAAAATACGGAATTACGGAGAACAGATTGGTTGTTGTCAGATGTGGGGAGGGTGGGCGGTGGACAAAATGGTTTAAAGGAGTTAACAAGTACAAAATTCCAGCTATAAAACAAATGTCATGGAAATATAATGTACAGAAGGGCAACTACAATTAATAATACTGTACCTATGTTTGACAATGTTAATAGAGTACTTTTTAAAATTTTTCATCACATAAAAATAGTTTGTAGCTACGCACAGTGATAGAGTTGCATATGCTATTGTCATGATTATTTCTAAATATATAAAAATATCAAATTTATGTTGTAGACCTGAAACTAAAATATCACAGTATGCCATTTATATCTAAATAAAAATAGAAAAATTAGAATGGAAAACAAACACTCTAAACTTAGTTTTCTACCTCCATTAAATGGAACAAAAATAATTCTTCATTCAAACTTGAGGAGCAAGTCAATCTTCACAAGTATAATTTCATTGTGAATTATTTTAATCCAGGAATAATGCTGACCCTGAAACAAGGTACTAGCCTTATTTATGTGCTGCTGTAAGAATCAGAAGGACTCTGATTGGAGGAGTAAGGACATGGTTTTTCAAGCTCATACAAAAAAAGACTTAAGATGCATTAGCACAGTCTGATCATTAATTTCCCACACAAAAGTGAGGTTATATATATTTTCTATTCAGATATCAATTTAGAATGTAACTTGCACTATTGTGACTTCTTTCCTTCTAAAATGTCTTATTTGTTCATTTTAGTCTAATATTGCTAGAAAAGAAATACTTAGGAAAATGGATGTCAGATATGATATGATCTGCAGCTCTTTTAGAGATATCAAATTCTTAACCAATCAAATATAGGCCAGGTGACACTTTTTGAACTGTGGATACAGAAATAATGAATAATGAAGGTCAGGTTCACTGTTGCATGAAGCCTAAATTCTAATGGTTAATATAATTAGCAAACGTGAATAAACATAACATTTTATATTAAGATACATTCTATGAAGGGGCTTCCCTGGTGGCTCAGTGGTAAAGAATCCACCAGCTGATGCAGGTGTGGGTTTTATCTCTGGGTGGAGAAGACCCCTTGGAAAAGGAAATGGCAAGCCATTCCAGTATTCTTGCCTGGGAAGTCCAATGGACAGAGGAATTTGGCAGACTATAGCCCATAGGGTTGCAAAAAAAAGTCAGACATGATGTAGCAACTAAACAACAGCAACAACAACAATAATATTCTATGAAGAAAAATAAAGTAGGATTCTGAGTTAGAAGAGTAACTGGACAGTTGTGGGAGGGGATAACATAAGATATAGTAAATCAGGGAAGGCTTATCCAAAAAAATAATATTTAAGTTGAAAAACCAAATGATGAGAAGGACTAGTCATGCAAAAACTGGGGAGAATTCCAAGCGGAGGGAACAGTATATGCAAAAACTTGGCAAGAGAGCAATCTTAATGTATATGAGCAGCAAAAATAATAGTAGTTCGGGTAGGTCAAAAAATAAAATGGCTAACTGGTTCAAGATGAGGGTAGAAAATAGAAGCTGGATAATGTAAGCATTGAAAGCCAGGATAAGAAGCCTGAGTTTATTACGAATGTAATGGGAAACCGTTAGTGTTTTAAGCAGTGGACAGTAGAGGCAGCAAGACTCTTCCAGTACTTCAGCAAAGATTATGGTGAACATTGGGACCATTTAGGTAGTAGTAATTGAGATAGAAGAAGTGGACTGATTCAGGATATATTTTGGAGGTAAGGTAGACAAGTTTTAGTGATTGATCACATATGGGGGATGAGGAAAAGAGCAGAATCATAGATGATATTCAGATTTTAAAAGATTAAATGGGTAGATGGCAATGCCATTTACTAAGATGGAGAATACTGGGAAGGAATAAGTTTTGAAATGGGTTAAGAGTGTTATTCATATATGTTAAATTTGAGATGTCCAGTAGACTCTACACTGAAACTTCCAAGTAGGTGTTTAGAATTTGTAACTCATTGGAAAGACCAAAGTTGGCTATGTTACTTTAGGAGTAATCAATACATAAATTATATTTAAAACTGTTGAATTGAATGAACTCACCAAAGGAGAATTTTAGAGAGAAGGTCCAGGACCAAGTCTTAGATCATTCTAACATTAAAGGTGAGGAAGAGTAAGATATAATAAAGGTGGTGAAAAGCTACCAGTAAGTAGAAAGAACAGGATAGGATAGAGTCATGTTAAGTAAGTGTTTTTTGAAAGAAGAGGTTGGTTTACATGATGCTGGATTATAGAATAACATGAGGAGAGAAGAGAACTCAGTATGTGTGGCTACAAGAAGGTATTTGCTAATCTTGAAAAGAACACTTTTAATAAAGTGGTAGGGATGGAAGAGCCTGATTAGATGGTAGCTATACAAATTTAAGCTTATTACAGTGATAGTGTGAATATACCCAGAATATATCCTGAAAGGTTTTTTTTTTGCAATTAAAATTAATCCTCAGATTCAAGGATTTTGTAGTATTTCTTGTATTTTACATATTTTTCTTAAAAACTGCTTTTGGAAGAGAGTTCAGTTTTTCGAGGATCTCTTTTTTTCAATTACCTTAAAATTATCCACCAATATATTTTAATTCCTTACAAATTTTGTTGCTTTACTGGTTATCTGCCTGTTGACTTAGACTGAGCCCTAAACAATGGGGTCATTAACCAGCTTTGTCACAAAGCTGACATTTTGAGTCTGCCAGGAGGAAAATGGACTTAAAATGAGCCTTTTTGAAAGAGAGATAATAGGGATTAATTAATCTCTCCCACAAATGTAAATATATGAAGAACAAATGGAAGTCAATACATAAAGCTTTATTATAAATAAACCAAGGATAGAGAAAAACTTGGAATACAATGTAAAGTGAGATTCCCACCATTCAGAAAAGGAAATGGAAGCCCTTTGAGAGATAAGAACAAGAGTGGGGGAACAGAGAGGATGAGGAAGAAAGGGTGGGGGAAATTTTATTAAATATAGGGTCCAATCCCAGCCATATCTACAGATATTCTGATTTTAGCAGGACAGAGAACATGAAACCTACCATGCTGAGAATAGTCAATTAACACTGTGGGAAAGCAGAGGAAATACAGACTGAAGGCAATGGCACCCCACCCCAGTACTCTTGCCTGGAAAATCCAATGGACGGAGTAGCCTGGTGGGCTGCAGTCCATGGGGTCGCTAACAGTCGGACAGACTGAGCGACTTCACTTTCACTTTTCTCTTTCATGCATTGGAGAAGGAAATGGCAACCCACTCCAGTATTCTTGCCTGGAGAATCCCAGGGATGGGGGAGCCTGGTGGGCTGCCGTCTATAGGGTCACACAGAGTCGGACATGACTGAAGTGACTTAGCAGCAGCAGCAGCAGCCAGAAACCATGAAAATGAATCACACCTCAACCGAAGATCAGAGAGCCAACAAGTGAGATGTTTAACTAAGCTTCCCTTTACAGCCATGTTTTAAAGGAAGGGGTATTGAAAGGGAGATCCTCTGTAGGAGAAAAATAGAAAATTTAAATTTACAGATCCAAAGAGATTGGATCAACCTTGAAAATACTCCCTGCCCCCTTGATTATCAGTACTAGTGACAACTCATAAAGATACTGTTAAAAATTAAATAATTAAATATACCTTTTTGCATATCTGAATCCTAGCATGTTATGTTTCTATCTTGCTGTGTTTGAATTTGGTTGAGTTTTTTTTTTTTACCATATTCAGGAACTTCCTAGGAAATGTCTTTATATCCTACTAAAATATGCCCCTTAAAAATTTTAGCCATTTTCCTGTTTTTTTCTTTCATAAGTGTAGAACAGTTAACCACATTTGTAATATGATCCTTTTTACAAATAATTATAACTAATTATTTTTCAAATTATTTTACAAATAATTATGATTAATTTCTTAAATCCCAAGCCAGTTCTCTCTGCTCCAATCTAAATACTATTCTTAACTTTTTGACATTTGTTTTGCAACTCTCTTGGGTCCTGTGGAAGTAATCTATCTTTTCTCTTCTGTGAGTCTCAAA
This sequence comes from Oreotragus oreotragus, assembly GCA_006410675.1. Taxonomy (NCBI): domain Eukaryota; kingdom Metazoa; phylum Chordata; class Mammalia; order Artiodactyla; family Bovidae; genus Oreotragus; species Oreotragus oreotragus. Next base: position 199,287 of record SJYX01024548.1, read on the forward strand.
CTTGTCAATATTCCAGTAAAAGATATCTAATCTTCAGAGAAAATATGAATTAAAAATTTAAAATATATCTTTCATTTTTAATCCAATTTTCTCTAAAAATAAAACAGGAGCAAACATACCAAAGGAGAGTATCTTGGCTTTAGAGGTGGAGGAAGCATCTGGCACCGACAGAGACGTTTGACTCTAGGTGATGGCAGTATAGGCTCACAAGGAGGTAGTGGTGGTCTTTCTCTTGATGGAGGAACTCTACCTGTACCTATTTTTTTTCCTTTTTCTTTGAATGTAGTCTTCCGGGATGGCATTTTGATTCCTCTTTTTGGTTCCACTGCATCCTTCTTTGAATCTGTAGATGTGGCATCTGATTCATCAACTGTCTTTTTAGGCCCAGGTTTAAATAGAGACTCTTCAGATTCAGCATCTGAACTTTTGAACATTTCAGTCTTCTTTAGGTATCTTTTGGAAGACACATCAGATTCAGCACCACTAGACTCTGTGTCCTTCTTTGCACTCTTCTTGGTGTCTTTCTTTGAATCTTGCTTAACCTTCTTTGATTCCCAATCAGACTCAGTTTCAGTAGACTCTCCAGATTTCATTGTAGACTTCTTTTTGTCATCTTTCTTTAAATCTTTCTTATCTTTCTTTGAATCTTTTTCACTCTTTTTTGCATCCCCTTCAGATTCAGAATCAGCATCAGTAGACACAGCATCCTTCTTGGCATCCTTTTTATTATCTTTCTTATCCTTTTTCAAATCTTTCTTTGCATCCTTTGAGTCTCCAGATTCTGCATCAGTAGACTCTGCATCGTTCTTGGCATCCTTTTTCTTATCATCTTTCTTGCCCTTTTTTGGATCTTTCTTTGCATCCTTTGAGTCTCCAGATTCTGCATCAGTAGACTCTGCATCGTTCTTGGCATCCTTTTTCTTATCATCTTTCTTTGAATATTTCTTGCCCTTTTTTGAATCCTTCTTTGCATCCTTTGAGTCTCCAGATTCTGCATCAGATGCAGCATCCTTCTTGGCATCCTTTTTCTTATCTTTCTTTGACTCTTTCTTGCCTTTCTTTGCATCCTTTGAGTCTCCAGATTCTGCATCAGTAGATTCTGTATCCTTCTTTGCATCTTTCTTGGTGTCTTTTGTTGCACCCTTCTTATCTTTCTTTGCATCTTTCTTTGCATCTTTTGAATATGCAGATTCAGCATCAGAGCCCTTCCCCTTTGCATCTTTTTTTGCATCCTTCTTTGTTGGCTTCTTTGAATTATTCTGTGAATAATTCTTTAACCACATATCAAATTCCATGGACTCAGCATCTGAGTCCCCTAAATGTACCATTAAACCCACATTTGAACTATTTTTTGAGCAAGTCTCTGATATGACATCAGAATTATTCTTGGAGCTCTTAGAGTACTTCTTTGTACTTATGGATTCAAAATCCATCTCCTTGGAATCTTTTGAATGTATCTTTTGGTTTTTTTGATGCTTTATTGAAACTGGTATAGAATCTTTGGATTCTGGGTTTGTTTCTGATTTGGACTTTGTCTTCTTAGATAGTTGACTTCCATATGATGATTTTGATGGAGTTCTTTCTGCTTTATTTCCTCTTTTAGGTTTCTCATCTATTTCATGTGGGCCTGTATCTTTCTTGGAAATTTTCTTCAAAGCTGTTTCTTTTTTGTCATCATTGCACTTTTTAGATTCTGCCTTTTTAGAATGGCTTATATGAGTATAAGGATGTCTGAATGAGGCCTGTCTCATGACGGTTAAATTAATAGATGGACTCTGAAATTTTTTCCTTAAAGAATGCCTTATCCATGTATGAGCTGGTTTCTGAAGTTCATCTAAATTTCTTTTATCATGTCTCTGAAAAAAAAAAAAGGTTAGAATAATGTTTTTTAATGAGTTATATCTTTTTTATATTGAAACAAATAGTCTAGCTTTTCAATGACCATCTATTTAGACTGTGTCTTGTTTCTTTTTCAACATTCTGTGTGTGCTTGTATGTGTATGTGAGAAAACTTCATTTTGGAAATAAAACGAATTTAGGAAGAACCTCAGAATATCTTCAGTGGTTCATATTAAGAGGGGGTCCACAATGATTCATGACACTTCAGGACCTGGCCTCACAATAGATAATAAATTCCTTTAGAACTCCTACATGGGAGAGATATTTTGAAACATTTCATGTATCCTTCTGCCCCAAAATAGATTAAAAAAAACTGATACTCTTGAAGTGTGTCATGATAATTCTTACAATAGTTTATAATTCTGTAGGCTTCAAGGTTAGCCTGATTTCTACATATACTTTCAAGATTTTTTTTTTTTACCAAATTGAGAGCCTAAGATCTCTGCTGTGAAGCACTGCTGAAAACAAATACATAAAATAAAACAAGTGTCTTATTCTCATTAATTAGTGTAGCAGTAGCATATTATAATTATTATTATTTTTATTTCTGTCCAAACATTTGTCAAGGCTGGTTGCCACAGTGACCACATAGACTAAATTTACGTTTACTTCTTATATTTCTTCCATTGTTATATGGATTGAAAGGAAGACCATGAAGAGAAGCAAGAAACTTGGGTTTCTATAGATGTAAATAAATGGCCCTTGAATAAATGCATTGACTATAGCTCTGCTTTGGGAGATGCTTTTAAAACATATTTTGCTATCACTATGGGTGACCTCTGTAAGCTAACTTTTCTTTTGGTTAGTTGTAAGAATAACTCCACTTCATAAAAGCAATAGAAAATTGGAATCTCCAAGTATCTAGTATTTGAATGCTAGATTAAAGAAAATGTAAAGGCCCTGAAACCTCAAGATTGGCTCCTATTCTAAGACTCAAATTTTATATGTTTCTGCAGCTGGTAAACATTACCTGAGAGATCCCACCAGTTTCAGTATTGGATTCTCCAGCTTACCTAGCCTATGAGCTTTAAAATGCCTTTGAAATGGAGGAACATGTATAAATAAAATTTCAATCAGAAACAGTTGGGGACAATCTGCTATACAGGGAATTATACACCTAAAATATCTGCCTCCGAAAGATATCAAAATTCAAATTATGTATTTTATTTGTATGTATGTATTATAACATATTTAGTTAAAAATGATCTATTCAATACTCACAGGAACTGTGATTTTTATTTCTGAAGGTCTTAATCTCTTTTTTCCACCTGGCTGGGATGATTTGGGAAATGTTATAGTGAAATATTGTTGATTCCATAATTTTTTGCTTGATTCACTGACTGAAATGAGACAGGATAAGAAACAATTTTGCAGCTAATAGCCAGACTTTCATCAGTTCTGAAATATTCCTGAGTAAGGAATATAGTTTAATTTAAATTAAATTATAACTCTAAATATAGTACCCCCCTAGAGTTTGTAGTTTATTTGCATGCCAGTTAAGGAAAAATAAAAATTGATTAGTCCATTTAGAACCAAATTATGTTTAAAATTACATTTGTAATTTTATTTTCTAGATTAAACCAATACATGCACTACCAGGTATAAAATAGATAGCTAACAAGAAGATGCTGTATAACACAGGGAGCTCAGCTCGGTGCTCTGTGATAACAGAAGGGATGGGATGAGAGAGGGGAGAGAGGCTCAATAGGGAGGGGATATATGTGGGGCCCAGAGGAGCTACTACACGTCCAAAGTGAGGAAGGGTGGCGATGAAGAGATACTCCTTGTACAAGGTAAGGAGCAGTGGCTGTGCTTTGCTGGAGCTTCCGTGAAGAGATACCCCACGTCCAAGGTAAGAGAAACCCAAATAAGATGGTAGGTGGGGCGAGAGGACATCAGAGGGCAGACACACTGAAACCAGAATCACAGAAAACTAGCCAATCTGATCACATGGACCACAGGTTGTCTAACTCAATGAAACTAAACAATGCCATGTGGGACCATCCAAGACAGGTGGGTAATGGTGGAGAGGTCAGACAGAATGTGGTCCACTGGAGAAGGGAATGGCAAACCACTTCAGTATTGTGGCCTTGAGAACCACATGAACAGTATGAAAAGGCAAAATGATAGGATACTGAAAGAGGAACTCCCCAGGTCGGTAGATGCCCAATATGCTACTGGAGATAAGTGGAGAAATAACTCCAGGAGGAATGAAGGGATGCAGCCAAAGCAAAAACAANATTTTGCTATCACTATGGGTGACCTCTGTAAGCTAACTTTTCTTTTGGTTAGTTGTAAGAATAACTCCATTTTATAAAAGCAATAGAGAATTGGAATCTCCAAGTATCTAGTATTTGAATGATAGATTAAAGAAAATGTAAAGACTCTGAAACCTCAAGATTGGCTCCTATTCTAAGGCTCAAATTTTATATGTTTTTGCAGCTGGTAAACATTGCCTGAGAGATCCCACCAGTTTCAGTATTGGATTCTCCAGCTTACCTAGCCTATGAGGTTTAAAATGCTTTTGAAATGGAAGAATATGTATAAATAAAAGTTCAACCAGAAACAGTTGGGAACAATCTGCTATACAGGGAATTATACACCTAAAATATCTGCCTCCTAAAGATATCAAAAATCAAATTATGTATTTTATTTGTATGTATGTATTGTAACATATTTAGTTAAAATGATCTTGTCAATACTCACAGGAACTGTGATTTGTGTTTCTGAAGGTCTTAATCTCTTTTTTCCACCTGGCTGAGATGATTTGGGAAATGTTATAGTGAAATATTGATTCCATAATTTTTTGCTTGATTCACTGGCTGAAATGAGAGAGGATAAGAAACAATTTTGCAGCTAATAGCCAGACTTTCATCAGTTCTGAAATATTCCTGAGCAAGGAATATAGTTTAATTTAAACTAAATTATAACTCAAAATATAGTCCGCTCCCCGCAGTTTGTAGTTTATTTGCATGTCATTTGTGTTTCTGAAGGTCTTAATCTCTTTTTTCCACCTGGCTGAGATGATTTGGGAAATGTTATAGTGAAATATTGATTCCATAATTTTTTGCTTGATTCACTGACTGAAATGAGAGAGGATAAGAAACAATTTTGCAGCTAATAGCCAGACTTTCATCAGTTCTGAAATATTCCTGAGCAAGGAATATAGTTTAATTTAAACTAAATTATAACTCAAAATATAGTCCGCTCCCCGCAGTTTGTAGTTTATTTGCATGTCAGTTAAGGAAAAATAAAAATTGATTAGTCCATTTAGAACCAAACTAAGTTTAAAATGACATTTGTAATTTTATTTTCTAGATTAAACCAATACATGCACTACCAGGTATAAAATAGCTAATGGGAAGATGCTGTGTAACACAGGGAGCTCAGCTTGGCGCTCTGTGATTATAGAAGAAGTGGGATGGGGGAGTGGGAGGGAGGCTCAATAGGGAGGGGATATATGCAGGGCAGAGAGGGGCTACTCCACATCCAAGGTGAGGAGAGGCGGTGATGAAGAGATACCAGTTGTACAAGGTAAGGAGCAATGGTTGTGCTTTGCTGGAGCTTCCGTGAAGAGATACCCCACGTACAAGTTAAGAGAAACCCAAATAAGATGGTAGGTGTGGCGAGAGGGCATCAGAGGGCAGACACACTGAAACCAAAATCACAGAAAACTAGCCAATCTGATTACACGAACCACAGGTTTGTCTAAGTCAATGAAATTAAGCCATACCTGTGAGATCACCCAAGACAGGTGGGTAATGCTGGAGAGGCCTGAAAGAATGTGGTCCACTGGAGAAGGGAATGGCAAACCACTTCAGTATTCTTGCCTTGAGAACTGCATGAACAGTATGAAAAGGCAAAATGATAGAATACGGAAAGAGGTACTCCCCAGGTCAGTAGATGCCCAATATGCTATTGGAGATCAGTGGAGAAATAACT
>SJYX01024548.1:243545-254805 GCA_006410675.1 Oreotragus oreotragus
CTTTTCATTTTAAAGTGACTTCACACACAGTAATTACTTCCCTTCTCCCTAAAATAAGATGTGGTTATAAGTACACATATACACACACTCAGAGTGATTAAAATATTCAAGGCCATGCAGCTATTTTGTGAAAGAGCCTGAACTAGCTAAATTTCAAAGTAAAACACTTAAGATGTTAATGGAAAATCTGTATCTCTGTTTAAAATACAACTTTCAGTCATGGCCAGTTAGCTCAGTTGGATAGAACATGATGTTAATAAAATACAACTTTTAATCTATAAGTAGCTACTATTACAGGAACATTATTTACATTAAAATATAAATATGAAGCTAAACTGAGCATACTAACCATTAAAAATGCTAAACATTATTGAAAAGAGGACTTACAATCTTGGAAGAGACATTTCCCCTGCCTATAGGTTGCCAGGACTTTAACACTGGTAACGCTGAGTGATGACATCATAAAGAGACTGTAAACAACAGGAACTTAAAGGGATAAGACACAGTAATTACATTTTACAGTGCACAATTGCTTCTGAAATCTATTCCATAACTTTAGATGTGTTCACCCACAATGTTTTACAGTTTGAACTGAGAGAATCAGTTTTTCATTGATTGAATCTGTTTTTATTTTGTTTAATTAGAATAAAATTGCTTTACAATATTGTGTTGATTTCTGCCCTACAACAATACAAATCAGCCATAATTATACATATATCACCCCCATCTTGAACCTCCCACCCTTCTTCCTTTCCCATCTCTCTAGGTCATCACAGACTTCCAGGCTGGGCTCTATGTGTTATATAGCAACTTCTCACCAGTTATCTATTTTAAACATGGTAATGTATATATGTCAATGCTACTTTCTCCATTCGTTCCACTCTCTCCTTCCCCAACTGTATCCACAGATACAATCTCTAAATCTATGTCTCCATTCCTTCCCTGCAAATAAGTTCATCAATAACATTTTCTGAGATTCCATATACATGTGTCAATATACAATATTTGTTTTTCTCTTTCTGACTTATTTCACTCTGTATAACAGGCTCTAGGTTCATCCACCTCACTGGAACTGACTCAAATTCATTATTTCTTATGGTTTAATAATATTCCATTGCATATATGTACCACTTCTGCTTTATCCATTCATCTGTAGATGGATTTTATTTCGTGGCTACTGTAAATGGTGATGCAATGAATATTGGGGGTACTTGTGTCTTTTAGAATTGTGGCTTTCTCAGGGTATAGTCCCTGAGGTGGGACTGCTGGGTCATATGACAGATTTGTTCTTTGACCCATCTTATAGAGTAATGGAAATAAAAATAAACAAATGGAATCTAATTAACCTGAAAACTTTTTGAAAGACAAAAGAAATGATAAACAAGATTAAAAGACAAACCTCAGAATAGGAGAAAATAATTGCAAATGGAACAACTGACAAATGATTAATCTTCAAAATATATAAGCAGTTCAAACAGCTCAAAATCAGAAAGAAAAAAAACCCAGCTCAATCAAAAAATCGGCAAAAAATCTTGGCAGACATTTCTCCAAAGAAGACAGATGGCCAATAAACACATGAAAATATGCTAAACCTCACTAATTATTAGAGAAATGCAAATCAAAATTACAGTGAGATATCACCTCACACCAGTCAAAATGACTATGATCAAAAAATCTACAAACAATAAATGCTGGAGAGGATATGTAGAAAAGGGAACTTTCCTACATTGTTAAAGCCATTATGGAGAACAATATGGTGATTACTTAAACTAGAAATGAAACGGATTGCTTAAGACCCATCTAATTGCTTGATATCAGTTTATTTTAACATGAGTTTTGGGCATGTATATGTCCACGCAAATCTGTGTAATTGTATACACAGGCACTTGTGTATGTGTGCATGAGAGATATATGGGCTGAAAGGAAAATACAAGAATATTCCTCTCTAAAGAGCAACTGTAGTGTGTACACTTTTTTCATGTTCAGGCTCCTTTTTCTCCAAAACTATATATAAACTTGCAGATATTTTCCTTAAAAAAAAACTTAAATATAGTATATTCTTAGACATTAAGCAAAAGTAAAATGCCTATTAAAATAGTACTAAAGAGTATGAATTTTTTTTCCATCTCCAAATCTGAACACAACTGTTGGTTATGTACAGAGTTATGTTTGAACAACTTATCAAATTGTACTTGGTAGGAAATTTACAAATGTGAACTTTTCATCATAGGAAATAAAAACTTGTACAGTAGGTAAGGATGTGTACAGGTATAATTGTCTCTTATCTGTCCTAGATAAACATAAGTGAGCATCATTTTGACTCTGAGAGGAAGAGCAATTCATTTGCTATTCTCATTAGTTTTTTTAACCTAATTTCTCATTTCTTATTTTTAAATTAATTTACTTATTTTAATTGGAGGCCAATTATTTTATAATACTATAGTGGTTTTGGCCAAACATTGACATGCATCAGCCATGGGAGTACATGTGTCACCCATCCTGAAACCCCCTCCAACGTCCCTCCCCATCCCATCCCTCAGGGTTATCCCAGTGCACCAGTCCCGAGTGCCCTGTCTCATGCATCAAACCTGGACTGGTGATCTAGTTCACATATAGTAATATACATTTTTCAATGCTAATCTCTCAAATCATCCCTCCTTCACCTTCTCCAACAGAGTCCAACATTCTGTTCTTTACATCTGTGTCTCTTTCGCTGTCTTGAATATAGGGTCATCATTACCATCTTTATAAATTCCATATATATGTGTTAATATACAGTATTGGTGTTTTTCTTTCTGGCTTACTTCACTCTGTATAACAGACTCCAGTTTCATCCACCTCATTAGGACTGATTCAAATGCATTCTTTTTAATAACAGTAATATTCTGTTGTGTATATATGCCTCAACTTTCTTATCCATTCATCTGCAGATAGACATCTAGGTTGCTTCCACGTCCTAGCTATTTTTAAACAGTGCTGTAGTGAACATTGGGATGCACATGTCGCTTTCAATTTTGGTTTCCTCAGTGTGTATGCCCAGCAGTGAGATTGCTGGGTCGTATGACAGTTCTATTTCCAGTTTTTAAAAGTCTCCACACTGTTCTCCATAGTGGCTGTACTATTTTGCATTCCCACTGACAGTGTAAGAGAATTCCCTTTTCTCCACACCCTCTCCAGAATTTATTGCTCGTAGACTTTTTGATGACAGCCATTCTGACAGGCGTGAGATGGTACCTCATTGTGGTTTTGATTTGTATTTCTCTGATAATGAGTGATGTTGAGCATCTTTTCATGTGTGTGTTAGACATCTGTATGTCTTCTTTGGAGAAATGTCTGTTTATATCTTTGGCCCAGTTTTTGATTGGGTTGTTTATTTTTCTCTTATTGAGCTACAGGAGCTGCTTGTATATTTTTGAGATTAATTCTTTGCTATTTGCTTTTTTGGCTATTATCTTCTCCCATTCTGAAGGCTGTCTTTTCACCCTGCTTAGAATTTCCTTCATTATACAAAAACTTTTAAGTTTAATTAGGTCCCATTTGTTTATTTTTGCTTTTATTTTCAATATTTTTGAGATTAATTCTTTGCTATTTGCTTTTTTGGCTATTATTTTCTCCCATTCTGAAGGCTGTCTTTTCACCCTGCTTAGAATTTCCTTCATTATACAAAAACTTTTAAGTTTAATTAGGTCCCATTTGTTTATTTTTGCTTTTATTTTCATTACTCTGGTAGGTGAGTCATAGAGGATCCTGCTGTGATTAATGTCAGAGAGTGTTTTGCCTATGTTTTCCTCTATGAGTTTTATAGTTTCTGGTCTTACCTTTAGATCTTTAATCCATTTTGAGGTTATTTTTGTGTATGGTGTTAGAAAGTGTTCTAGTTTCATTCTTTTACAGATGGCTGACCAGATTTCCCAGCACCACTTGTTGAAAAGATTGTATTCTCTCAGTGTATTCATGCTTCCTTTGTCAAAGATAAGGTGTTCATAGGCACATGGATTTATCTCTGGGCTTTCTATTTTGTTCCATTGATCTATATTTCTGTCTTTATGAAAGTACCATACTGTCTTGATGACTGTAGCCTTACAGTATATTCTGAAGTCAGTCAGGTTGATTTTTCCAGTTTCATTCTTCTTTCTCAAGATTCCTTTGGCTATTTGAGGTTCTTTGTATTTCCATAAAAATTGTGAAATCATTTGTTCTAGTTCTGAAAAATACTGTTGGTGGCTTGATAAGGTTTGCATTGAATATATAAATTACTTTGGAAAGTATACTTATTTTCACTATATTGATTCCTCCGATCCATGAACATGGTATATTTCTCCATTTATTTATGCCATCTTTGATTCCTTTCATCAGAATTTTACATTTTTCTATATACAGGTCTTTTGTTTCTTTAGGTAAATATTTTCCTAGGGATTTCATTCTTTTCATTGCCATGGTGAATGGAATTGCTTTCTTAATTTCTCTTTTTTTCCTCTCATTGTTAGTGTATAGGAATGTAAGGAATTTCTCTGTGTTAATTTTATACCCTGCCACTTTACTATATTCATTGATTAGCTCTAGTAATTTTCTGGTGGAGTCTTTAGAGTTTTCTATGTAGAGGATCATGTCATCTCCAAACAGTGAGAGTTTGTACTTCTTCTTTTTCCAATCTGGATTCCTTTTATTTCTTTTCCTTCTCTAATTGCTGTGGCTAAAACGTCCAAAACTATCTTGAATAGTAGTGATGAAAGTGGGCACCCTTGTCTTGTTCCTATATTTAGAGGAAATGCTTTCAATTTTTCACCATTGAGGATAATGCTAGATGTGGGTTTATCATATATGGCTTTTATTATATATATTAGGTTTTTTAAAATTATAAATGGATGTTGAATTTTTTCAAAGGCTTTCTCAGTATCTGTTGAGATAATCATATGGTTTTTATCTTTCAGTTGTTTGTTAATATGGTGTATCACATTGATTGGTTTGTAAATATTTTAGAATCTTTGCATCCCTGGGATAAAGCCCACTCGGTCATGATGAATGATCTTTTAAATATTTTGTTGGATTCTGCTTCCTCGAATTTTGGTGAGTGTTTTTGCATCTATTTCATTAGTGATATTGACATGTAGTTATTATTATTATTATTTGACATCTTTGTCTGGTTCTGCTAGTATGGTGATCATCTCATCATAAATGAGTTTGGCAGTTTACCTTTCTATGCAATTTTCTGGAAGAGTTTGGGCAAGATAGGTGTTAGCTCTTCTCTAAATTTTTGGTAGAATTCTGCTGTGAAGCCATCTGGTCTTGGGATTTTGTTTCTTGGAAGATTTCTGATTACAGTTTTTATTTTCGCGCTTGTGATAGGTCTGTTAATATTTTCTATTTCTTCTTGGTTCAGGTTTGGAAAGTTATGCTTTTCTAAGAATTCATCCTTTTCTTCCAAGTATTCCATTTTATTGTCATAGAGTTGCTGATAGTAGTCTCTCATGATCCTTTGTGTTTCTGTGTTTTCTGTTGTGATTCCTCTATTTTCTTTTCTAATTTTGTTGATTTGATTCTTCTCCCTTTTTTTCTTGATGAGTCTGGCTAATAGTTTTTCTATTATATTTATCTTCTCAAAGAACCTGCTTATAGTTTAGTTGATTTTTGCTACAGTCTCCTTTATTTCTTTTTCATTTATTTCTGCCCTAACTTTTATGATTTCTTTCCTTCAACTAACCCTGGGTTTCTTCATTTCTTCTTTTCCTAGTGGCTTTATGTGTAAAGTTAGGTTATTTATTTGATTTTTCTCTTGTTTCTTGAGGTAAGCTTGTATTGCTATGAACCTTCACCTTCACACTACTCTTACTGAATCCCATAGGTTTTGGGTTGTTGTGTTTTCATTTTTATTTATTTCTATGCATATTTTGATCTCTTTTTGATTTCTTCTTGAATTTATTGGTTATTCAGAATTGTGTTGTTTAACCTCTATATGTTTGCATTTTTAATAGCTTTTAATAGTTGACATCTAATCTTAACCACATTGTGATCAGAAAAATTTGCACTAGAGTTATGACCCAAGATCTGCTCTATCCTGGATAATATTCCATGTGCACTTGAGAAAAAGGTGATCTTCACTTTTGGGGGATGAAATGTCCTATAGATGTCAGTTAGGTCTAACTGGTCCACTGTATCATTTAAAGTTTGTGTTTCCTTGCTAATTTTCTGTTTAGTTGATCTATCTACAGGTGTGAGTGGGGTATGAAAGTCTCCCACTATTATTATGTTACTGTTAATTTCCCCTTTCATACTTGTTAGAATTTGCCTTACATATTGCAGTGCTCTTATGTTGGATGCATATATATTTATAATTGTTATATTTTCTTTTCGGATTGATCCTTTGGTCACATATAGGGTCTGTCTTTGTCTCTTTTCATTGCCTTTATTTCAAAGTATATTTTATGTGATATGAGTATTGCTACTCCTGCTTTACTTTGGTAACCATATGCATGAAATGTCTTTTCTTCAGCCCTTCAAGTTCAGTCTGTATTTGTACCTTGTTTTGAAGTGGGTCTCTTGTAGACAGCATATATACAGGTTTTGTTTTTGTATCCATTCAGCAAGTCTTTGTCTAATGGTTGGGGCATTCAACCCATTTAAGGTAATTATTGATAAGTATGGTCTCATTGCCATTTACTTTGTTGTTTTGGGCTTGAGTTTATATATACTTTCTGTCTTTCCTGTCTAGAGAAGATCCTTTAGCATTTGTTGAAGAGCTGGTTTGATGGTGCTGAATTCTCTCAGTTTTTGCTTGTCTGTAAAACTTTTGATTTCTTCTTCATATCTGAATGATATCTTTGCTGGGTGCAGTACTCTGTTTTGTAGGTTTTTCTCTTTCATCACTTTAAGTATGTCCAGCCAGCCCCCTCTGGCCAGAAGACTTTCAACTGAGTGATCAGCTGTTATCCTCATGGGGATCCCCTTGTGTATTACTTGTTCAATTACCCTTTTGCTTTTTATGTTTGCTCTTTGTGTTTAAGGAACAGTGGCAAAATATTAACAACTGGTGAATATATGTGAAATATAATTGGAGTTCTTTGTGCTATTCTTAAAGTGACTCTGTAAGTTTGAAAGTATTTCAAATTAAAATTTTAAAATAAGTAATGATAAAGCATACACTTTCATTCCCCCCCCCAAAAAAAAAGACACTTACTCCTTGGAAGGAAAGTTATGAGCAACCTATACAGTATATTAGAAAGCAGAGGCATTACTTTGCCAACAAAGTTCCGTTTAATCAGGCTATGGTTTTTCCTGTGTTCATGTATGGATGTGAGAGTTGGACTATACAGAAAGCTGAGCACTGATACTTTTGAACTGTGGTGTTGGAGAAGACTCTTCAGAGTCCCTTCGACTGCAAGGAGATCCAACCAGTCCATCCTAAAGGAAATCAGTCCTGAGTGTTCATTGGAAGGACTGATGTTGAAGCTGAAACTCCAGTACTTTGGCCACTTGATGCAAAGAACTGACTCACTTGAAAAGATCCTGATGCTGGGTAAGATTGAAGGCAGGAGGAGAATGGTATGGCAGAGGATGAGATGGTTAGATAGTATCACTGACTTGCTGGATATGGATTTGAGTGGACTCCGGGAGTTGGTGATGGACAGGGAGGCCTGCCGTGCTGCAGTTCATGGGGTCGTAAAGAGTTGGACATGACTGAGTGATTGAACTGAACTGAACTGAACTCTTAATCTGAGTTAGATGTTCTTCCTTTGTGCTTTCTTCTAATATAACACTTATAACACTAAAATAAAAATATATTTTTCCTGCAATAGATTTTGAGCTTCTTGGGTGAACTGACTTGTTATCTACATTGTTTTATATTTCCAAGGCAGAGAACAATAATGGAAAGTTAGTTAATGCTCAATATGTTTCTGCTGTGTAAATTTTACATGCTGAAAATTTTGGCAAGTGAAGAGGAAATTTTTAATCCAACTGTCAATGTCTTCAAGAAATGTGGAGAAATATTGTGGAATGTAACAGCTACGATTATGCTAAAAATGATATAACCCAACTAGAATGACACAGTCATAACTAATGGTATAAAAATCGTTCACACAGAGCAATGGTTTTCAATGTTACTTGGGCATTAGATCACTTGAAATGGTTGCTTTAAAAATTTAGCTACGTTGGTTTTAGTCAGTGAAATTCACTTTCAAATGATCTGAAATGAGACCCAGATATCAGTTTTTATTTGAAGTTTCTGAGTAATTGCAAGAGACATTATATTTGCTAAGTCTACCATAACAAATAACTACAGGCTTGATGGCTTAAATAAAAGAAAATATTTTTGCACAGTTACAAAGCTCCAAGTTCAAGGCCAGGATTACCAGCAAATTTGGTTTTGTCCTAAGGTCACTTTTCCAGGATAGAAAAACACCATCTCTCATTGTGCCCTCCCACGGTATTTTCTCTGTGTTTGCAAAGAATGCCTGTTTATATGTTTGAATTTCCTGGTCTTATAAGGACATCAGTGAGGTAACTACCACACAATTGCAATCATCTCACATGCTAGCAAAGTAAAGCTGAAAATTCTACAAGTTAAACTTCAGGACTACATGACCTGAGAACTTCCAGATGTTCAAGCTAGATTTAGAAAAGGCAGAGGAACCAGAGTCCAAATTGTCAACACTTATTGGATCATAGAAAAAGCAAGAGGATTCCAGAAAATCATCTATATCTGTTTCATTGATGATGCTAAAATCATCAACAGTGTGGATCACAACAAACTCTGGATAATTCTTAAAGAGAAGGAAATACCAGACTACCTTACCTGCCTCCTGAGAAACCATGTATGCAGGTCAAGAAGCAACAGTTACAACTAGATGTGGAACAATAGACTGGTTCCAAATCGAGAAAGGAATATGTCAAGATTGCAAATTATCACCCTGCTTATTTGACTTATATGCAGAGTACATCATGAAAAATGCCAGGGTAGATGAAGTTCAAGCTGGAATCAAGATTTCAGAGGAAAATATCAATATTTTTATGTTGATAGATGACATTACACTTATGGCAGAAAGCAAAGGAGAAATAAAAAGTCTCTTGATACAGGGAAAGAGGAAGATGCAAAAGCTAGCTCAAAGCTAAACATTCAAAAAATGAAGATAATGGCATCTGGTCCGATCACTTCATGGCAAATAGATGAGGAAAGAATGTAAACAGTGACAGACTTTATTTTCTTGGGCTCTAGAATCACTGCAGATAGTGAATGAAGCCATGAAAGTAAAAGGTGCTTGCTCCTTGAAGAAAAGCTATGACCAACCTAGGCAGCATATTAAAAAGCAGAGACATTACTTTGCTGACAAAGTTCTGTCTAGTCAAAGCTATGTTTTTCTCCAGTAGTCATGTATGCTTGTGAGAATTGGACCATAAAGAAAGCTGAGGGCCAAAGAGTTGATGCTTTTGATTTGTGGTATTGGAGAAGACTCTCGAGAGTCCCTTGGACTGAAAGGAGATCAAATCTGTCAATACTAAAGGAAATCAGTCCTGAATGTTCATTGGAAGGACTGATGCTGAAGCTGAAGCTCCAATACTTTGGCCACCTGAAGCGAAGAACTGACTCATTCGAAAAGATCCTGATGTTGGGAAAGATTGAAGGCAGGAGGGAAAGGGGACAACAGAGGATGAGATGGTTGGATGGCAACACCGACTTGATCGACATGAGTTTGAGCAAGCTCTGGGAGTTTGTGATTGACAGGGAAGCCTGGCATGCTGCAGTCCATGGGTTCACAAAGAGTCAGACACGACTGACCAACTGAACTCAACTGAACTGAATGGCCTCATTTTGACTTAATCACATTTTTAAGACTTTACCTCTAAGTATAGTCACGTTCTGAAATACTAAATGTTAGGGATTCAACAGATCAACTTTTTGGAGACACAATTCAGCCCATAACAGCCATCCAATACAATTGTACTTTTTCCCATATTGAAAATGTACAATTAATGAATTTTGTGATAAGTATACATCTGTTCAGTCAGTTCACTTCAGTTCAGTCGCTCAGTCGTGTCCAACTCTTTAAATAATCTCAATCAACATACTGACCATGTTCATCACTCCCAACACTTTCTCCTTGTCTCTTTGCAATCTGTCCCTTTTATTCTCCTCCTTACACCCAGGTAACCACTGATCTGCCTTCTATTACTATAAGTAGTTTGCATTTTTTAGTATTGTATTTAGTCATACATTATGCACATTTTATCTGGTTTCAGTGTAATTCAACAACATTCTGAGATTACTCTGTGTAGTTACCCACATGAATAGTTCATCCTATTTTAAAATGGGAAGGAGTTCTAAATATAAAATTTCCAAAGAAGACAAAAATGACCAACAGACATGGAATGATGCTCAACATCACTAATCATCAAGGAAATGCAAATAAAAATCACAAAAAGCTATCATTTGAAAACTGTTAGTATGGCTATCATCAAGAAGATAAGAAACTACAGGTGTTGGAAAGGGTGTGGTAAAAAGGAAATCCTCTTATATTTGGAAGAATTTAAATTGGTCAAACCACTGTGTAAAACAGCATTTTAAAAAATTAAAAATAGCATTACCATACTATTCAGCAATTATACTTCTGAGTATAAAAAAGTATAAAAAAAGAACTGAAAGTAAAATTTTGACAAAACATATGTCCAACAGTAAATGAATGCAAAGTTATTTATATATATATACATATGCATATATCTATCTCTATATCTATCTCTGTCTATATATATATCAAATAAGTCAAGTTCTTCACTCAGTCATGTCCAACTCTGTGCAACCCTGTGCACTGTAGACTGCCAGGTTCCTCTGTCCATGGGACTCTCCAGGCAAGAATACTGGAGTAGAGCAGCCCCAAGCATCCTGTATCCCACATTGAACCTGGACTGTCGATTCCTGTCTTATATGATATTATACATGTTTCAATGCCATTCTCCCAAATCATTCCACCCTCTGGGGTTCAGGACTGGGAACACGTGTACACTCATGGTGAATTCATGTTGCTGTATGGCAAAACCAATACAATGTTGTAAAGTAGTTAGCCTCCAATTAAAATAAATAAATTTAAATTAAAAAAATACAGAAAAAAAAAAGAATACTGGAGTGGGTTACCATTTCCTTCTCCAGGGGATCTCCCTGACCCAGGGATCAAACCTGGGTCTCCAGTATTGGAGGCAGACGCTTTAACCTCTGAGCCACCAGGGAAGCCCTACACGAATACTACTCAGCAATAAAAATGAATGAAATAGT
>SJYX01024550.1:0-21366 GCA_006410675.1 Oreotragus oreotragus
GATTGAAGGTGGGAGGAGAAGGGGACAACAGAGGATGAGATGGTTGGATGGCATCACCGACTCAGTGGAAATGAGTTTGAGTAAACTCTGGGAGTTTGCAATGGACAGGGAGGCCTGGCCTGCTGCATTCCATGGAGTCACAAAGAGTTGGACACGACTGAGCGACTGAACTGAATTGATGGAAGCTAAAGAGCAGAAAGAGCAAAGAATGAAGAAAATGAGAGCTCAGAGAAATGTGGGAGACTATTAAACACACCAACACATGCATAGTGGGAATATGAGAGAGAGAGAGAAAGAAGAGAAAAAAATATTTGCAGAAACAGTGGCTGAAAACATCTAAAATTTATTGACAAACAATAGCCTGTCCATCCAGGATGCTCAATGAAGTCAAAGTAGGATAATAGCAAAGAAACTCATTGTATCTTTATAAACAGCTGCATCGTAGTAGAATGCTGAAATTCTGAAAGAGATGGGAATACCAGGCCACCTGACCTGCCTCCTGAGAAACCTGTATGCAGGTCAAGAAGCAACAGTTAGAACGGGACATGGAATAACAGACTGGTTCCAAATCAGGAAAGGAGTACGTCAAAGCAGTATATTGTCACCCTGCTTATTTAACTTAAATGCGGAGTACATCAGCTGAAATGCCAGGCTGGATTAAGCACAAGCTGGAATCAAGATTGGCGGGAGAAATATCAATAACCTCAGATACTCAGATGATACCACCCATAAGGCAGAAAGTGAAGAGGAACTAAAAAGCCTCTTGATGAAAGTGAAAGAGGAGGGTGGAAAAGTTGGCTTAAAACTCAACATTCAGAAAACCAAGATCATGGCATCTGGTCCCATCACTTCATGGCAAATAGATGGGGGAACAATGGAAATAGTGACAGAGTTTTTTTCTTGGGCTCCAAAATCACTGCAGATGGTGACTACAGCCATGAAATTAAAAGACACTTGCTCCTTGGAAGAAAAGCTGTGACCAACCTAGACAGCATGTTAAAAAGCAGAGACATTACTTTGCCAACAAAAGTCCGTCTAGTCAAAGCTGTGGTTTTTCCAGTGGTCATGTATGGATGTAAGAGTTGGACCGTAAAGAAATCTGAGCACCGAAGAATTCCTGCTTTTGAACTGTGGTGCTGGAGAAGACTCTTGAGAGTCCCTTGGACTGCAAGGAGATCCAGCCAGTTAATCCTAAAGGAAATCAGTCCTGAATGTTCATTGGAGGGACTGATGCTGAAGCTGAAAGTCCAGTATTTTGGCCACTTGACACGAAGAACTGACTCATTGGAAAAGACTCTGACGCTGGGAAAGATTGAAGGCGGGAGGAGAAGGGGATGATGGAGGATGAGATGGTTGGATGACATCACTGATGTGATGGACATGAGTTTGAGTAAGCTTTGGGAGTTGGTGATGGACAGGGAAGCTGAGTGTGCTGCAGTCCATGAGGTCACAAAGAGTCGGACACAACTGAGCGACTGAACTGAACTGAAGGGAGTGCTGGCCCTCTCTTGCACATCCTCTCCTCTCTCTGCGAGGGGCTCACTTAATACCTGATGTTCACTGTGGTCCTGGCTCAAGTCCACATTCCTCTGTATGACCTTGACTATCCCCTCTCTTCTCAGACCTATGTGACCATCCAGTAGTGATAAAAAATCTTTTATCTATTTCTACATATTCCCTGTTCTCTTTACCCAGGATTTGATGATGGCGCTCTGAAATTATAGTCCGACTTTCTCTCACAGAGTATACTGTTCTCTCTTCCTTTAAATCATCTTCTGTATTTAAGGTTATTCAAAAAGCAAAGATGATTGCATCCAATGTAATTATTGTCTAAATTTCTAACCCTTTGTAGGTGCTAACTTCTAAAATAGCATTTAGAAAATTAAAGAATGAAAGAAAATATATTTAATTACTTTCCAATTTATTGATTCTATAATTATTGTAATAGGTCATATATTGAATTTAGAGACTATAATATAATTATAGGAAAGTAATTTACTGTAAAGGAAGAGCATTTCATTGCTTCTGATTCCCTAGGGTGTCCAACACTAATAACTTGGAGACATCTAATATTTACCATTGTAATTTCTTAAAGAAAACTGAAATAACATGGTATGAATGATACAGTCAGTTCATGTTTAGAATAACAGTGCTGAGTGAACCCTTAGTTTGAAAATCCTTTGAAGACCTTGAAATGGATATACATCCTCATGTTCTTAAGTATAATAATTGTAATGTGAGACAAATCTTTTATTTTCTAGCTTTTCCTCCTCTAGCTGTTTTTTACCAATCTTTATAATAAAACCTCATGGAGTGAGTGAAGGGAATTTAAACCATTTCTTGCAAGGATTTTTGTCTATTACCTTGGAAAATAACAGCGCAGGGCTGTGGCTTTTAAATTGCTTGTCTGCTAATTATAAGGAAAGCCAAGATATTGAAATTTGTGTAGTGCTAATTACTCATCCTCTCTCCCCCACTGTAATTTACGGTGTGTCTTTAGAATGTCAGTCGCTGATTTGGAGCTTCTGTCTCTGCCTTTTTTCTCAGCAATTAGGTTTCATCTTCAACTAATGGAACTGAGCGATGTTTGGCTAACATTATGAAGAATCTCTCTTTAGCTCCGCTTCATTAAAAGTTGACATGAGACCTTAAAAAAGGTTTTGTGTTTTTTGTATCTTAAAGCCATGTGTATTAACATAACTTTCATCCTCCTTTTTCCTTAAATTATTTTTGCCTTTCTGCTCTTTGCCCTGGACAGTTTTTGGCCATCTCCATCACCAAGCCATTACCTTTTGCCCTGAGCAGAGCAGGCAGGGTCCTTGTTCTCACTCCTGACGCTGGTGTGCTGTTTGTAATTTACCCGTTTCTTCTTCCCACTTCCATCCTGTAGGAGGTTTTTTTGTTGTTCCTCCAGCATCTCTATGTGCTAATGATCCTTGAATCTTATTTTGCTGATCATCAGTCTGTGGAAGAGAAAGAAAGACCGTTAAAAGAATCTTCTCAGCCCTTGCTTCTGGAAAGATGGAGTAGATGTGCTTATTTTTCCTGCTCAGTACAGCTAAAATCTATAAACTTTTTATATGGAAAACGTAAGGATAGCCTGAAACATGGAGTGCAGAAGGCAGATTGCCTAGGGATTTGGGGACCCGATGAATGACAGTGGTCGGCTCCCTGAGCTTTCTGCTCACCTCAGATGTGTTGCACAGCGTGCCAGAGAAGCTGGAAACCCAGGTGCCAATGGACACAGAGGAGACAGCCTTCAAGAAACCGTGTCCTTTCTAGCCAAAGGACCACAAGTGGGCTGGTCTCGCAAGACAGAAGAGCCTTAACCAACAGCCACTTTATTGCCTGGAACATTCACCCACGGACTCCATCAGTAAAGCCAGTGGGAGCCTGGACTTCGGCCTTGGCAGTCTGCTTTGGGCAGGTCCAATCCCCTGCCACTGCCCAGAGAGACGGGAGAGAAGGCCGAGTGTGTGGCTGAGCCTTCTGTCCCCGCGGGGTGGTCGTGGGCCCCCCTGTGGTTTCAGGGGGGACCCACGGCGGGCCTGGGCTTGTTTTCACACCTGGTGCTGTTCCTGCCTCCTCGCTGGGCCAGTGTCAGAGGAGGCCTGGCAGAGACTCGGGACTTCCACGTCCACCAGTGGCGACAGGGCGCCCTCCCCTCAGTGACCGCGGAGGCTCTGCAGGGAGCAGTGAGGGACCCCCCCTGCACACCCCAGGCAGGGAGGGGCCAGCCGAGGCCACGGGCCGCTTCCGTTCCCACCTGGCACCAGCGTCTGCCGAAGCAGGGGGGCAGACGCCCACCTAAACAGAAGCGACCCCGTGGACTGTGGCCCCCGCCGGGCCCCGCCGTCCATGGGGTCCTCCAGGCGAGAATACTGGGGTGGGTGGCCGTCTCCTCCTCCAGGGGATCTTCCAACCCAGGGATCAAACGGGTCTCCCGCACTGCGGGCGGAGGCTCTACTGAGCCCCAGGGCTTCAACAGAAGCGCAGTTGCCAGGCCTCCTCCGCAGGGTATGTGGACTTTTCCAGAACGCCCGGGCCTCCGACCTTGCCTCCTGTGACGCGCGAGTGGCCCGGATGCGTGCCAGCATTCAGTCGTTGGCACTCCTTTTTATCCTGCTGTTCCTTTGCACCTTCGTGACACCTCAACATGTGCTAATTTGCGTGTCTCTCACGACTGGTGTTTCTGAATATCTTCTCATGTGCTTACTTTCCGTCTCATACCCTCTTTCATAAAATGTCTCTTCATATCTTTTGCCCATTTTAAAGTTGAAGTTTTTTTTATTGTGGAGTTTCAGGAGAATTCTCTATGTATTCTAGAGAATGTATGGCTTTCAGGCATTTTATTACAGTCCACAGCTTGTCTTTTCCTCCCCTGCATAGGCTCTTTAGCAGAGCAAAAGTTTAACATTTGAAGAATCCCAATTTATTGATTTTTATGGATTGTGTCTTTGGGGTCATGTCTAGAACTCTTCACTGAATCCTGAAACCCAGAGACTTCCTTTTATGTTTTCTTTCAAAAGTTTAATAGTTTTACTTTTCACATTGAATCCAACATATTTTGAGTTAATTTTTCTATGAAGTAGGGTTTAGGCCAGGCCTTATTTTTCTTCTCACGAGTGCTTAACCCTTTCAGCACCGCTTGTTGAAAAGCCGCCCTCCTCCTCTGGACTGCTGCTGGGACTTGGCCACATCAGTTGGCTGTACCCGTGCCCGTCTTTCTCTGGGTTCCCCGTTCTGCTCCGCTGATGTGTGTGTCTGGCCGTGCGCCAGTACCACAGAGTTTTCATTACTTTAACCATGTAATAAGAATTCAAATTGGGTAGTGTGAACGCTTCCACTTTATCCTTCTTTCTCAAAGTTGTTTCAGCTTCTTCGCTTTTCCATATAAATTTTAGAATAACCTCTTTTATACTTGATTTTTTTCCCTTAGGATTTTTATAGGACTTGTATTAAACTTTTATACATCAATTTGAAGAAAATTGACTTCTTTCAATCCATGGAACATATATTTAAATCTTTGATTTCTCTTATATTTTGTAGTTTTCAATATCAGGTTCTGAACGTGTTTTGTTAGATTTATACCTAAATATTTCTTTTTTAAGCAATTGTAAAAAGAGATTGTGTTTTTATTTTAGCTTCCATGTGTTCATCACTACTGTGTAGAAACGCAGTTCATCTCTGCATGTTGACGTTGTATCCTGTGACCTTGCTAAGTTCAGTCGCGGAGCTTTATGCCCAAACCAATACAGTACTGTAAAGTAAAATAAAGTAAAAAAAATAAAGTTTAAAAATAATAAAAATAAAAAGCAGACTGCTTGGGATTTACCAGGTAGACCCTCACGCCCCCTGCTAAGTAGCAGCAGTCATTTTTCTCCCTCGCCTACCTGCATGCCTGTTATTTCCCTTCTGCACTGTTGAGCTGCTGAGAAACTCCTCTGCTGTGGTAAAGAGTGGCCGGGGCAGAGACGCCCTTGTCCCGTTACCAGGCCTCCAGGGCCGCATTCGGCCTGTCCCCGAGAAGTGAGATGTCAGCTGCAGGGTCTTTGTACGCGCTACTCACCAAGCTGAGGAACCTCTGTTCCTAGTTTACGGTTAGTTTGGATCGGGTGCGGCTGTGAGATTTTGTCAGATAATTTTCCTGCACTTGTCGTTGGCTTCCCAAGTGGTTTCACTGTTGTCTCATCTTACAGTTTCATTGTTTTTATTTATTCATTTGCATCAACAAATGGTTCCCGTCAGTAGAGTAAATTCTTTGTCTTGAAGTTGGTTTTCTGCAAACCTTTTCTAAGCTGCTTTCCAGGATGGACAAAACTTCTGCCGTCAAAGGAGAATTTACAAAGGTTAGAAACTCCAGCTGTCTCCTGTTGAGGTCCGTCATCGGGGACCTCTGTGTCGAGCTCCGTGGCGAGCTCCAGGGAGCAGAACGTGGCAGGCGCCCCAGGTCCGTTTCGTGTTGTCTTTTTATCTTTTGGTAAATTGTCTTAAAACCATTTGATACAGTATTTGAGTACAGAGGGAGAGATTTTATTAAAGCTCTTTAAACGTTTCTTATGTACTTTTAACATTGCCTGCAACGTCTTTTACATTCCAAGCCCTTTCGGGAGCAGGCAGGGAACTGGTACTCCTCTGACTTTTCAATGGCAGATACCGTGGCACTTACAGCCGGTAATATCCTGCAACTAGCTGCTCTGCTGTTCCACAGGCATGCCTTTTGCTTTCCCTCCCGGCTTTCTTAGAGAGTTATGTGTGTGCACGCATGAGCCCGGTTGTGTCCGGCTCTGCTACCCCGCGGACAGTAGCCCGCCAGGCTCCTCTGTCCATGGGATTCTCCAGGCAACAATCCTGGAATGGGTTGCCATTTCCTCCTCAGGGGATCTGCCCGACCCAGGGATCAAACCCATGTCTCTTGCATCTCCTGCTTTGTCAAGTGGATTCTTCACTGTTAGCACCAGCTGGGAAGCCTCATCTTAGGGAGGGTGTCACGTGAAATACTTCTGCCTCCTTCAGAATGACCAGCTTGAGGTGACCTCATCTGAGGGAGGGCGTCACGTGAAATACTTCTGCTCCTTCAGAATGACCAGCTTGAGGTGAGGGTGTCGCACACTGGACACACAACGAGTAACTTGCTTGTTCACTGGCTAGTCAGTGCTTCCATGCTATTTTAATGAGACAGGGAAACACTCATTGCCCAGACCTGATTGTTTTTATTAAAGTTCTCATGTTGGAGTCATCGAGGGCAGAAATCCGATTGTTGTCGTTTCTAATTTCAACATGTGAACAAGCTGTTCAGGGAAAATCTTTCGCTTCTTTCTTTCTCAGTGCCTCACAGTGCACTTTTCCTTGAGCAGAGTTTTTCACGTGCTAACGCAGAGCAGTGCCATCAAAGGCAAAGCCTGTGAGAGTGCTCGCACACCCCAAGTTACCTGCAGCCGTGTGGTCATTGCTTGAACCGAAGGGGCTCCCAGGTGATCCGAGAGCACCCAAGAGGCCGCCCAGGGGCCGCAGTCTTAGCAGCCACCCCCTCCCGCCTTTTAGCAAATCCCCAGGAGTGTTCACGCTCTTGGTTGCTTCTGTTTTCAAATAGCCTTACACTCTCACCTAACGCAGTGACTACTGCAGCGTTAACAAATACCTGGTTGAGGTCTTTATTGCTATGGCTTTGCATAGTGATACAGGGGTTTTTCTCTAGAATATAAAGTGCAATTTAAAATTATTCTTTTAACTTGATGTCCGTTTCCAGCATTAATTTTATTTCCATTGAACTCTTAGGAAGTACTTTTGTATGCATGACCTATAATTGGATCACAATTAATATTATTGCTCAGAAGGTAGACTAGCTTTATATCTAAAAGTCTGAATTATGTAACTTAAGAAAGTTGATATACTTTCTCTTTTATTATAGTAAACAGTATGATTTTTTCAAACAACATAAAAATATTTTTATGTATTTTTTGCAGATTTCCTTTTTTCATTAAAGTGAAAATAATCTCCATTAATTTAGGAGACTGTGCTATGTGTAGCCTTTGCTTTTAAGGACTCACTTATTCTATCATTAAATATGTATTGAGTACTGGGCTTACACTTTATGGATATATCAGAGAGAAGACAAATAAGGTCCCTGACCTCGTAAAGTTTACATGGAGAGACAGGCAGTTAACAAGTAAGCAGATGAATAAACAAGATAATTCTAGGTGGCTATAAGTTACATGAGGGGCTTCCCAGGTGGCACTAGTGGTAAAGACCCCGCCTGCCAGTGCAGGAGGCACGGGAGAGGAAGGGTGGATCCCTGGGTTGGGAAGATTCCCTGGAGGAGGTAATGGCAACCCACTCCAGTGTTCCTGCCTAGAGAATCCCAAGAACAGAGAGCCTGGTGGGCTACAGTCCATGGGGCCACAAAGAGCTGGACACGACTGAAGTGACTTAACACAGCACAGCATAAACCGCACGAAGGGCGTTGGGAGATTCATGTCATGGGTGGTGGACAGCTTTGGCTGGTGCTCGGGGAAGTCTGTTTTAAGAAGTTGAAATCTGCACTGGTTCCTAAAGCGTAACACTGAACCAGCAAATACCTGGGGTCAGGGTGCTTCCAGCCGTGGAGATGGTGGCTCAGAGAGCCCGAGCACAAGAGCTGAGCGTGTCGGAGAAGCTGGAGGAAAACAAGTGTGGCAGGAAGAGTCTCAGGATGGGGGGCAGGGACGGACGGGCCCTGCCGCTGGCAAGCCTGGGGGTGGGCAGGGGCTCAGGGACAGCCGGGGGTCCGGGGACCGCTAAGCAGCCCCGGGAGATGTGAACACAGCCCCGGGCACAAGCGCCTGTGTTCAGAGCCGCGTCTAGCCAGTCAGCAAACTGATGGGCGGTGAAGGCACTGTCTCCTCCGTTAGGGTAAGAAAGGTAGGGGTGTTCACACTTCAGAGTCCTCTGGGAACTGAGGTTCTGTGTGAAGTACGCTTGGGGTGTTTCTCTCTCCACACCTAGAGAAGTCCAGCCTCTCAGAAAAGGGGGGGATTCCCAAGGAGTTTGAAGTAAGGAAGGATTTCGGTGGGGTGCAGCTGCTTGTTGCCCGGGAATTGCTCTGCTCCTCTTTTGCCCACCTGAGACGTCTGTTTCTTTCTCCCCACCACAGTCTTCTGCCATTGGATCGGGCCTGGTCTAGACTTTAGTATTTGCAACAAAAAGGGCAAAAAAAAAAAAAAAAAAGAATCTTTTCAAACATATGTCAGCTCCATTAGAATAAAATGTCATCGGAATCTCAGCAGCTCTCTGTTCCTCTATTTGATCATTGATCGTGGAATCAGAACTCGAGCTTTCATCTGGAGAATATACTGGCTTTGAAAGCAAAACCGCCCAGCAATTTAATTACTGTATAATTTGCTTATGCTCAGATGTTATAGTCACAACCTGTCGTTTATCGACAAGTCATATGTCTAATAACCTTTGTGAGAAAGAACCAAAATGAGACCCAGGAGTCCGCA
Organism: Oreotragus oreotragus; assembly: GCA_006410675.1. Classification (NCBI taxonomy): domain Eukaryota; kingdom Metazoa; phylum Chordata; class Mammalia; order Artiodactyla; family Bovidae; genus Oreotragus; species Oreotragus oreotragus. The sequence continues at coordinate 8,982 of SJYX01024550.1, forward strand.
AAGCCGACCTCACACAGCAAGATAAGCACCGCATTAGTTTAGGGCTGGGTTAGAGCGAGCGCTCCTCAGACCCGAATTCAAAGGCTACTTCATCTCAGTCCACGCGCGCTTGGGATCTCAGGTGAGAAGCGGTGAGAGGCAGGTGTCCAGGCAACAGCGCGGAGGGAGCCCACAGCGCGGCAGCCCTGGAGGAGGCGGGGGAGTGCAGGTGGCCCTGCAGGACGGGGGGCAGGAACAGCTCTGCACTCAGGTTCAGATGGGCTCCACCACCCCACCCACCCCTACGACGGGCAGCACAGGGTCTGGGGCAGAGGCCTCCAGGCGCCGTCTGAGCAGACTTTGCTGTTCAGTCACTGCGTCACAGCCGACCCTGCAGCCCCATGGACTGCAGCACGCCAGGCTCCTGCGCCTGCCACTGTCTCCTGCCCCATGGACTGCAGCACGCCGGGCTCCTGTGCCCGCCACTGTCTCCTGGCGTTTGCTGAGTCAGTGATGCTGTCCAGCCATCTCATCCTCTGCCTCCCCTTCTTCTTTCGCCTTCAGTCTTTCCCAGCATCGGGGCTTTTCCGATGAGCTGGCTCTTCGCATCAGGTGGCCAAGGTATTAGAGCTTCAGCTTCAGTCCTTCCAATGAATATTCAAGGTCGATTTCCTTTAGGATTGATTGGTTTGATCTCCTTGCAGTCCAGTTGCTTAAAATCTCTGAGGTGCAGTTTCTTCATTGTGAAATATGAAGGATAAGAATTATTGTTCTTAGAATTAAATGAAATAATACATGTGAAAAGGACTTTGGCTCTATAAAAGTACAATGTGAAGATTAGCTTTTAAAAAGTCATTTTTCTGCCTTTGATTAGGTATTTAATTACTGACTAGTCACTCATCCTGAGACTCAGTTTCCTCCTAAATTGAGAAAATAATTGTACTTTACTTGCCCATTTCATACCAGCAAAATAAAGTCCTTAAACTGCCTTGCATTCTGTAAGCATTGCATTCTTATGAATGAAAGATATTGTCATTCCTGCAATACATTACAGAACAATAGACAAATTGTGAAAACGGTCCTGAGGCCTCCAGAAAAGGTTAAATGTCATTCAGTATGCTTTATTTAAGAAGGGAAAGAACTGCTGTATAATTAATTTCAGAAAATTTTCTCCAAAATGTGTTTCTGAAACGATTGACCGTGCTTGAAGCGTTGAGCATCAGATGTCTGGGAAATTTGCTTTTGCAGGATATCTCATTTCCCAGTTATGCCAGAATGAGTTGTTTTGTGTGTGTCTCAAATCTGGAGAGGTTCTAATTGAGTGCAAATTACAATGAAATTAATAAGTGATACCAATTTTGAGATTTTAAAATGGGCTTTGAGAGAATGCAGTGTGGGCTTAGATTGGTGATAATTCTAATCTTTTAAAATTGTGAATCAATATTATATAGCATTAAAACTCAAATAAAAAGTAAATGAAGACTCAAGCAGAGAGACCACTCATCTCTCAGTGTGGTTCAACCTCTCAAATGATGACTTTAAAATTTATTAAATGCTAAGATTGTAATTGTCCTTATTGTTCACTGTATACCAAAATAATTGTACATGTAATTAATGAGAGATGTTAAACTACAGAAAGTGAGTGAGTGAAAAAGTTGACTTAAAGCTCAACATTCAGAAAACGAAGATCATGGCATCTGGTCCCATCACTTCATGGGAAATAGATGGGGAGACAGTGGAAACAGTATCAGGTTTTATTTTGGAGGGCTCCAAAATCACTGCAGATGGTGACTGCAGCCATGAAATTAAAAGACGCTTACTCCTTGGAAGGAAAGTTATGACCAATCTAGACAGCATATTCAAAAGCAGAGGCCAACAAAGGTCCATCTAGTCCAGGCTATGGTTTTTCCTGTGGTCTTGTATGGATATAAGAGTTGGACTGTGAAGAAGGCTGAGCACTGAAGAATTGATGCTTTTGAACTGTTGTGTTGGAGAAGACTCTTGAGAGTCCCTTGGACTGCAGGGAGATCCAACCAGTCCATTCTGAAGATCAGCCCTGGGATTTCTTTGGAAGGAATGATGCTAAAGCTGAAACTCCAGTACTTTGGCCACCTCATGTGAAGAGTTGACTCATTGGAAAAGACTCTGATGCTGGGAGGGATTGGGGGCAGGAGGAGAAGGGGACGACCGAGGATGAGATGGCTGGATGGCATCACGGACTCGATGGACGTGAGTTTGAGTGAACTCCGGGAGATGGTGATGGACAGGCGTGCTGCGATTCATGGGGTCGCAAAGATCTTCGGACACGACTGAGCGCCTGAACTGAACTGAACTGAACTGAATTGCAAACTTCAGGTTTTATTTCGCTTTTTGCAGATGAACTGCAGACTGTACACTACTTAATGATATAACACTTAACAGAAATTTTGTTAAAAATTATTTGATCCAGCATTTTCTTTCTTTTTTTAATTAAAAAATACTTTATTGCTACAAAATGCTACCCATCCGCTGAGTCTTCAGTGTGTCACAGTTGTAACATCAAAGGTCACTGATTGCAGATCACCCATGACCAATAAATAATAATGAGGAAGTTTGAAATATTGCAGAAATTACCAGAACGTGGTGTAGACATGCAGAAGTGAGCAAATGCTGTTGGAAAAATGGCACCGATTAACGTGCTCAAAGCAGGGTGGCCACAAACGTGCAATTTGTAAAAAACGTATTATCTGCAAAGTGCAATATAAAAAGGTCTGCCTCTTGTTCTGCTGCTGCTGCTGCTAAGTCGCTTCAGTCGTGTCCGACTCTGTGCGACCCCATAGATGGCAGCCCACCAGGCTCCCCCGTCCCTGGGATTCTCCAGGCAAGAACACTGGAGTGGGTTGCCATTTCCTTCTGCCTTTTCCTTTGCCTCTTGTTCATGGTACCTCTATCGACAACCCCAAATCAGCTGAATAGTCCTTCATCCTGATTCCCCAGAAAGTCTGCTAAGGAGTATTGGTACCCTGAGGGCAGAGATAATTCCTGTGTTCTGAAACTCACAGAGAAGTTGCTTTGTAACCATTTGTTAATTTATTTAAAGACGCCATGTCCCCTGTTAGCTCTGCCGCTGAGTTCCCTCAGGCATTTTGATTAGCGGCAGCCGCCAGGCACTGAACTCTCAAGCTTGAGGGCCTCTGATTTCATTTGTTTGCTTATGGTGTCGTGGTCAACTGCCTGGTCTTGACTGTTGCTACAAGAAGGAGTCGGGCTGACTCCACTGAACAATGAAGAAAACCTTTACTCACAAGAAAAAAAGAGCAGAGCTTCAGGGACCGGTGAGACTGTAAGCTAAGATCTAACATTCATACCATTGGAATGCCCAGGAGGAGAGGGAAAAGAGCAGGGCTGAAACAGCATTCAAAGGAACAGTGGCTGAGAACTTCCTAGATGCGGGAGAAAACGAAACAAACCTGGAGATTCGAGAAGCTGAGTGAATCCCAGATAAGATAAAGTCAAAGAAACCTATTCAAAGACACATCATACTTAGGAAAAGTAAAGAAAAATGAAAGCTCTTCAGACTGAAAAATGAAAAAGAATTGCCACCTGTGAGTTCTGTATCTGGCAAGTATTGTTCAGGGTGCAGGGGAACAGCCTAGACTAAGGGGACAGAGAATGTGCTTCCACAGCACCTGCCCTGGGGGAGCAGACAGGGAGGCCCTGCAGCAGAGGGCGTGGGCAGGGGCGACCGGAACCGCAGAAAGGAGACAGGGGCAGGGAATCAGCAGACCGCCCCCTCGCGAATGTCTTGAATTACACACGAGACTCAAGGGAAAAACCAGCGATGGCACAGTCTGACGTGGCGCTAGACACGTGTAGCATGCGTGCTCAGCCACTCCAGTCAGGTCTGGCTTCTTTTCGACCCCATGGGCTGCAGCCCACCAGGCTCCCCTGTCCAAGGATTCTCCAGGCAGGAATCCTGGAGTGGGTGGCCATTTCCTTCTCCAGGGCGTCTTCCCGATCCAGGGATCAAACTCCCATCTCCTGCACTGGCAAGCGAGTTCCTCAGTGTCTGCGCCACCAGGGGCGCCCTAACTCGACTCTGTCCGGTGTCGAGGCTTCCTAACAGTAGGCGCCCAGGAGCTGCGGCTGGCCCTGCGTGATTCTCCAGTCCTTTGCCTCTGTCTGTGTGCTTTTTCAGGATCGGGGACTCCGTACGGGCACACAGTGTGCACCCCACAGCACTCCACACACACTGGACACGCAGGAAGTGCTTACAAAGGGCCACGGTGAGTTCAGCACCAGCCACGCCCCAGGAGGCCCAGACGCGTACACCGTGGCATCAAGCGCCCCTCATCCCGGCCCAGGGCCCTCGGACACAGGGAGTGAGCTGTGGAGGCTCAGCACACATGCGGTCCTTTAGGCCACGCCAGACACTGGACCAGAGCGGGCTTCTCACCCCCAGGGCCACACACCACCCCTCCTGGCCTTCCTCTTCCATTCTCAGGAAACACTCCCCAGGGTAGCATGGAAAAGCAGCCCAAGTATTGATACTTAGTATTTGGAAACGCCTTTCACCTTGAAATTTCTTTCCAATTTCTTTCAACTTCACTTGACTCTATGGATAAAGAAAGAAGTGACGTGTAATATTCAGCTTCACACTTGGGAATCCAACATTGAGGTTAAGTAACTTCTGCAAGGCCAGGTAGCATGTCTATATTTGGAAGGAGTCTGTGACTATGTAGTTTTGTTCTCAGACCTTTCTCAAGCGTGTTCAAAAATAAAAGGCTTCCATACTCAAGATTTAGCTTCAACCCTCATGAGTAATAAGTTGAGAATTCAAGATGAGACAGTAAATAAGACCAGATAAATAAGTTGCCTCTGTGTACTGAGATGTAGACATAAATTCAGATCATTACCCTGGAAGTGAGAGAGCACTTTCCTGGAATATTAGATACAAGCTTCTGGAAAATAGGATATTTGTTGATAAAAGGACACTTCTGAGGGCTGCTACGCATTTTGGGGATTCAACAAATAGGGAAGGTGAAAAGGTTACTTCTTCAGTTTTCTTTATTCGCTTGTTAGCAGTAAAATTAAGAAAATCAGTGGGAGAATTTTACCTGTTTTGTTGACCTAATGATAATACAATGTTTCATTGTAAAGCTTGAATTTCAAACATCATAGACTCTCTTCATCACTGTCGTCTGAAGACTTAGAAAAAGACGATTCGTGGCGTTTGCAAGGAGAACGTGGCAGATCAAGAAGCTGCCGTTCCACGGAGCCGTCAGCTGGTTATGTCTGAGTGACCCTGGATTGCTGTGTGCTGAGGGCGAGGTGAGGAGAGAGCTTTATTTAAGTGCATCTGGCTTCCAACATTCTCTTAGTTGTAACTGTACTGTAGAGTGAGTCACGTGTATATGGATTCCATATGTACGTTTTAAGGTGAGTTTCCATCTTATTACAAGATGTGAGTATTGTTCCCTGTCTTTTGCAGTAAACCCTTGTTGCTTATCTATTTTATACACTTCATACAGAGTAGTCCATCGCTGTCAATCCCATACCCCTCATTTATCCCTCTCCCAGCCCTTGGCACTGTGGTCCCTGTAAGTTTGCTTTCTGGGTCTGTGAGTCTGTTCCAGCTCTGTAAACAGATTCACTGGTGGTGTTGTCTAGTTTCCACATATAAGAACCTGGATCTCTCGCATTGCAGGCAGGTTCCTTACAGACTGAACCACCTGCAATATTTGTCTTTTCTGTCTGACTTAACTTAGTATAATATTCTCTGGGTCCATCCATGTTGCTGCAAATAGCAGCATTTCATTTTTTTGGTGGCTGAATACTATTGCATGTGTGTGTGTGTGTGTGTATGTGTGTGTGTGTGAATACATACACACAGCCACCTTTTTTATTCATTCGTCTCTCAGTGGACACTTAGGTAGCTTCCCTGTCCTGGTCACTGCAGACGTTGCTGCTGTGAGCGTTGGGATGCGTGCATCTTTCTGATTTAGGGTTTTCATCTTTCCGGATATACACCCAGCAGTGGGACTGCTGGGACATTTAGTCGCTCTTTTCTGAGCATTTTAAGGAACCTCCGCAGAGTTTTCCATGGTGGCTGCGCCAGTCCTGGCCAGGGGCTGCTTCCCAGGTATAGCTGTGTGCTTTTGTGGCTCTTTGTTCAGCTGTATTCGCTTTAACTTCTGTCCTTAGCCATGTTTTTCTCAACAGGTACTCTTAAGTGAAAGATTGTCCTAGAGAGTCGAATCTGTTTTCACCTGATACAGAAATTAATTGTTCCGATTAGAGTTTAGTTAAAGAAGGAGACTGCCTGAGCATTCTGAAGACTACTTGAAAATCTACCCTTAGGCTAACTGGAGAGGTGAGCGAAGGCGGGGTTTAAGGTGCAGGCGTCGCTCCTAGGGGCTTCACAAGCGGAGACCCAGAGGGTATGTGCCGGGGCCTTGAGCGCGAAGGGACCCAGTGCCTTCCTGACAATATAGGGGCTGGGGAAGAGCGACAGATGGACTTTCTGTTAAGTAACCCTGTGGGCCTTTCTCCTGGAGATCCAAAAAGGACTTCGGTTTTGACAAATTCTTTTTTAAAATTTTTTTCTTAATCATAATTATAGAGGGGGCTGTAATAAAGGATCCCCCTAAGAGTATTCATGCCGTCACTAAAACCACTGCTGCTGCAGAAACTCAAGCCCACCCCTGCTGTTCTTTGCTCTCCTCTTTGTTAAATCAGAAAGGGCTCCCTGGTGGCTCAGTCTGTAAGGAAACTGCCTGCAATGCGGGAGGCCCAGGTTCAGTCCCTGGGCCGGGAAGATCCCCTGGATGCAGGAATGGCAGCTCACTCCAGTGTTCGTGCCTGGAAAACTCCGTGCACAGGGGAGCCTGGTGGGCTACCGTCCATGGGGTCACAAAGAGTCGGACATGACTGAGCGCCTAACACTGCTTCATTTTCCTAACATAAACCATAGAGAGAGACAGGAGCCCCAAGAACAGCGAGGGCAGCCACACGAAGAAATGATCGGCGCAGCCTCTGTCCCTGGGGGCTCAGCCACCCCCAGTCTAACTTCAGAGCTGCCCGAAGCCAAGACGGTTACAGAGAGGAAAATTGCCCAGCCCAGCATGAGAGTATACTGTCTCCTCCTCTGCAAGCATGGTCATGAATGACATCTGATTTGAAACCGCAATTTACTGCTGTAATAAAGTTTCTAAGATTACTGCAGTCGGAATTCAATTGTATTGAGCAGTCAATTGATTCTGGGCTAAAACATGCTTACATTACAAAATAATGACTGGTTTGAGAAAAATAAGGTTGCGTTCAGGTGCCAGTGTCTCAGCGCAAGAGGGACGCTTGTGAAACTCCTCAGGGGAAAGCAGCGCAGACCTGCCAAGTCCGCGTGGAGTCGCGTCGCCTTCCGTCTCCCTGTGCGTGGCCCTCCCAGCCTCCCAGTGAGACAGAACAGGACTCCCACTCCACAGCAAAGAGTCCTGGGGGCAGAAGCGGCATCCCCAGAGAAGATTCCAGTCCAGGGCTAGAGCCCAGTCTGTGAGAATCTCTGTGCTACCGCAGGCAAACATGACAGCCACTGAGCTGACAGAGACTTTCTTTTAAAGAGTGGATTTAGAGGCATGCTTCCCCAAACCCACCGCCTCTGATCGGCGTGAAGAGCAAAGTTAATGCTTTTCGATATTAAGATAGACAGTACATGCAAACAGTGAAGTCGGAAGCAGCAGCTCAACTGTAGATATTTCTTACTTCCAGGAAATTAATTTCCTGTAGCCTTACTGGCAACTTTGGAGACCCAGCTGGTATCCTCTACGTGTTTTCCTTTGAGGCAGTAAATGAAGTCTTTGTCTTGGTAAGAGCCTTCTAAAACACTTGATCTGAGGTTTGGTTTTATCCATTGCAGCGCAATTATTTCTTAGTTTATTCATTGTTATTGAATCTGCTCCACAATTGCAAATCAAATTTAAAAAAATATATATATATATAAACCTTTAATCCTTCAAAAACTTTAAAAGGTGGGTAGTGGTGGACATTAACATGGGTTCTCCAGTATTGTTGGGAGCTGGGAAGTTCACAGCTCATGACAGCAGATTTTAGCAATGACCACAGGGCCACCAGATCTTCTGGTTTCCACTTTTCTAGTAAATGTAATACGACCAACCCAACTCTTCCCCTTACTCAATCTACTGTGGAGTCTGTAGGGCTGCACATGTGTGCTAAGTCACTTCAGTCGACAACTCTTTGCAGCCCCATGGACTGTAGTTCACCAGGCTCCTCTGTCCATGGGATTCTCCAGGCAAGAATACGGGAGTGGGTTGCCATGCCCTCCTCCAGGGGATCTTCCCGACCCTGGGATCGAACCCACCTCTCCTGCATTGGCAGGTGGGTTCTTTACCACTCACAACACCTGGGAAGCCCCTGTAGGGGTGTAAATGATACCAAACGGTTTTTGCTCCCCCACTTTGCTGGATATGTTGGAAAGAAATGCCATTTATACATGCTAATCAAACTGTAATTGCCTGTCTCCATGATAAATAGATGAAGGATAGGTCTCTGAGTGGCATTCTGAAGACTGTGCCTCTCAGTCTTTACAGACCCGATGTGTTTGTGACGAGAAAGCAGGCTTGACATTAGAGAGACAGCAATGCTTCCCTCCATTAAAGGGAATTGATTTTTAAAATCTTACCTGCATCCTAAGTAGGCATTGGAAAGAGTGTCCCTGGCTGATTGTTTACACGGCAGATAGAGGAGCCAGTTACTTTTAGTTTTAAAAGCAACCTTGTTGCCATATTGATTTAATCAGAGCTCTATTTGCTTGTGTCTGCTGATCTAATGTGTAATCAGGGTCCTTCAACAGGAAGTGGTTTCGCTCCCTTGCTCTCTGTTCTGGAAAGAAAGTGCAATGCTGGATTCGCCACCAGTGCTTGCCATCAGCTTGTTACCGCCAGGCACCAGAGATGTCCTCAGCATCATTTCTGTGCTCCCCGTGTGAGGCTGTTTCTGCTCTGCCATCCTTCTCTTTCTGCCAAGAATACCAGTGAAGAATGACTCATTAAAAATAAAACATGTTAGCTAAAGCCCTATTCCATCCAGACTGCACGTCTCTTTTCTGTCCCAGGATCTCGTCCAGGCCCCCACAATACACGAGGTCTCTGTGACGGTTTCTTAGCCGTCCCTTGTTTGTGATGACCTTGGCAGTTCTTTTTTTTTCTTTCTTGGTGTGTGTGGGGAGGTGAGTGCTGGTAAGATGCTTCGTAGATTTTCCTTCTTAGTGTTAGTCATTCAGCCCTGTCTGACTCTCGGCGACCCCGTGGACTGTAGCCTGCCAAGCTCCTCTGTTCGTGGAATTCTCCAGGCAAGAACACTGGGGTGGTTAGCCAGCCATTCCCTTCTCCAGGGGCTCTTCCGACCCAGGAACTGAACCCGGCTCTCCTGCACTGAAGGCAGATTCTTTCCTGTCTGAGCCACCCAGGGGCTTGTTGTTGGCTTCAAGACTTATTTGTTGAGAACTGCACCAGGAAGGGACGTGCTCACCGACTCAGCTGAGTGACCCAGCTGCAATTCCACAATCTATCACAGTTACAGTCTGTCTTATATTCTTGGGTAAAACCTCAGAAATCCTCTAAATTTGCTTTGTGGGGTCCACAGTGGAGAAGGGTCTGGTGACCCTGAGGAGAATGGCCAGGAGACCACAGAATCCTGAATTAGAAGACTCCAACGACTGTTTCTAAGAGTGAAAGGGGGCCTTCCCGATGGCTCAGCAGTAAAGCATGTGTCTGCAATGCAGGAGATGCAGGAGACTTGGGTTCCATCCCTGGGTCGGGAAGATCCCTTGGAGCAGAAAATGGCAACCCAGTTCATTATTCCTGCCTGGGAAATCCCATAGACGGGAGCCTGGCAGGGTACAGTCCATGGGGCTGCAAAGAGTCAGACACAACGGAGCACGCAAGCGTGAAAACACATACTTGAGAGGAAGCCACTGTTTCCAGAGGGCACCCTGGGTCTGTCAGTTTGCTGGGCTCCTCGCCTGCCTTGGCCAGCTGGCAGGACGCGTGGTGTGACGCTCTGCCTGCTATGAGGTTGGCCTCCCTGGACTTCCTCTCCACACAAGTCTGAGCTTTGAATGCTTCTCAGCCTCTGATGTTCACTGTTCTTGTATCTGAAAAATTTCCCCTATATTAACTTTCCGTCAGAGACTGTGTACTTTACGTCTTCTGTAACTTTCAAGCTTTAGCACAGAGCTGAGCTCTCATGGGCGTGTTCCTAATATTCCCTCTTCTTTCTCCGCCATATGTCCTTTTTTTTTTTTTAATGAAGACCTACAAGACCTCTTATTATTTTATTTATTTATTTATTTTTCTTTCTTTTATTTTTTTACTTTATTTTACTTTACAGTACCGTATTGGATTTGGCATACATTGACATGAATCCGCTACGGGTGTACTTGAACTCCCAAACATGAACCCCCCTCCCACCTCCCACCCCACATCATCCCTCCGGATCATCCCCATGCACCAGCCCCAAGCATCCTGCATCCTGCATCCTGCATCGAACATAGACTGACGATTCGTTTCTTACATGATAGTATACATATTTCAATGCTATTCTCCGAAATCATCCCACCCTCTCCCCCGCCCTCTCCCTCAGAGTCCAAAAGTCTGCTCTGCACATCTGTGTCTCTTATCTGTTATCCTTAGTTCTGCCTCTGCATGAAGGACTGAGTATTCTTTTTTTTTTTTAATTTTAATTGGAGGCTAAATAATTTGCAATACTGTGGTGGTTTTTGCTATACACTGACATGAATCAGCCACGAGAACTGAGTCTTCTTGATCCCTGGCACCAGCAAAGCAGGCATCCTGCATGGAAGCAACAACGAACGTCCTGTAGCTTATAAAGAAACGCATTCTGAAACAACCACAAGTTCCCATTGAAATAAATACATTCAAGCATTAGTTAGTGTCAGCAAAATGTGTAGAAAATTTGGTTTAAGAATTGTGAAAGAAATGACTTAGGGAGAATATGAGGTGCCCCTGGATGCCCAACCTCAGCTGTGGGGATCAGCTGCTGGCAGGCTGGGCTGCTTGACAGCTCTGTTTAGCCTCTCCTGGCATCGCTGCCCTTGTCTGAGTGGTGTCTGTATTTATTTTAACAGGTCCTCACACTACTTTCGGGGAAGGCAATGGCACCCCACCCCAGTACTCTTGCCTGGAAAATCCAATGGATGGAGTAGCCTGGTGGGCTGCAGTCCATGGGGTTGCTAACAGTCGGAGAGACTGAGCAACTTCACTTTCACTTTTCTCTTTCATGCATTGGAGAAGGAAATGGCAACCCGCTCCAGTATTCTTGCCTGGAGAATCCCAGGGATGGGGGAGCCTGGTGGGATGCCGTCTATGGGGTCACACAGAGTCGGACACGACTGAAGTGACTTAGCAGCAGCAGCAGCAGCAGCACACTACTTTGGGTGTTAATGAAAAGTCTGGATATAAGGTCCAATGAAACTGAGTGCTTTTTTATAATACTAAATCATTCACTATTTTGTTTTCAATTTNGTCTATGGGGTCACACAGAGTCGGACACGACTGAAGTGACTTAGCAGCAGCAGCAGCAGCAGCACACTACTTTGGGTGTTAATGAAAAGTCTGGATATAAGGTCCAATGAAACTGAGTGCTTTTTTATAATACTAAATCATTCACTATTTTGTTTTCAATTTAGAATCAATTAACGCTTACGTATGCATGTGTGAAATTGTTTGTTAGCCCAATGAAATCCAGCTTTCACAAAGGGACAGTTTAAAGGCTTGACATTGGAATCGTTCACAATATGACTTTCTTCAGATGCCCACAGTGGCCTTGATTAGTGGCTCCAGGATCAAGGAAGGAGTATATCCTTTAGGGGACTCTTGACAATGTCTGGGAGCATTTACAGTTGTCAAAGTGGGGTGGAAGGGTGCTGCTACTGACATCTTGTGGGTGAAGCCACATCCCCCACCCCCGCAGCCCCCAGCAAAGAGCTACGTTGTTTGGGACCCTAGGTTGACCGAAGCATGAGCGTTATAGAATGTTCCAGGATGACTTCTAGACAGTGATTTCCACTCAGCCTGTTTGAATAAGAAGAGCTTTTTTAATGACTAGAACTTTCAAGGAGTCTCAGATGATTGTTGAGCTCTTATTCTTCAGTAATGGAGAAAATGCACAATAATGCTAGCACACACATTCACACTTGCTCACAGAGTGGCTGTGGGTTAGTAAGATATTTGCAGTCACTTCTGTCTTGTCAACACAACATTTGAAAAACAATACCCGTGTTTCTGTGGTGTCAGCGGAGCTCAATTCAGTCCCTCAGTCGTGTCCGACTCTTTGCAGCCCCGTGGACTGCAGCACACCAGGCTTCCCTGTCCATCACCAACTCCCAGAGCTT
>SJYX01024556.1:0-10736 GCA_006410675.1 Oreotragus oreotragus
TTTTTTTTTAAAAAAACGTTTAAACAGCCATACTCCTTGTGCTCAACCTGCTTCCAAGGCATACAGTGCCTTCCCTGTAGCTTGGGCCGAGCTCCCCACAATCAGATATTTGAACAAACTTTGGAGTCCTGAAGGATGAATGAGGATGCAAATACAAAGAATGTAAATGGAAGCTGCTGGATAAACAGGCCACACAGCCTCTCCAGGTGCTTTCAGCACTCTGTCCAAGGACATGTGTGTACACATATGCAAACCCTGCCCCACTTCCCACTCATAAATATGGCTCAACAACTCTGGAACTGGCCACTTAGCCTCCAAGGGCAATACAGTCGCTTGAAAATAGAAAAGCTGAAGAAACTGGTGTTCTGGTGAAACAAGTGGAGTTTACCAGGCCAACAAATCCTCCCAACTGTATATAATGCATTCTCTCTTGTGTAATATATTTTAATGATAAATGTATTTTTAACAGTGGTTGCTTGTTTTTATCTTTTTAGAGATGGCAGGTCTCAGCAGCTGGACATTTGTGGCTTAAGCACTGGGGGCAGCTGGTCAGGGGCCAGACAGATATTTGCCTGGCAGTCTGGTGATAAGAACCACTATTTACATTTTTCAAGGAAGAGCTAGTACAGGCCTGGCCCAACCCCTTGACCCCTGATCTAATTTCTGAGGGTTGTCCCACTCTGAATATTCTAAGAGAAGTAGCTTATAGGGAAGACGGTCGTGGCTGAAAAGAAGTTCTGACAGCTAGATCTAACAGGCATTTATAAGTCTGGAGCAGAATGAAAGCACGTTCAAAAAAGTTTCTTGGAACAGCACCACTCCTTGGCAGTGTAGTGATTTAGATACGGGCAGGCTGTATGACAATATGAACGGTTAAAGAAAGGGAAGGGCCAGTAGGTGGCGTTACCTGGCCCGGGTGCGTGTCCGGAGGAAGCCGGCAGTCCTCTGGAGGGAAAAACGGGAGACACGGCCTGGGCCGGCGAGTGAGGAGGGAGTTGGGCGTCTTAAAAGAGCCTGTGGGAGGGGGAAGAGGGGGCGGCGCCCTCTGGCCAGGCTTGGAATACTCTCCGTTTCTGCCGTTTGGGTCCAGGATTCCTTTCTGGAGCCCTCCTGGCCTACTAACTTTGTTGGGTGGGGAGGGGAAGCTGGAGCTACAGGAGAAACGCGGGAATGCCACACTTTCCAGGTTTCCCCCTTGCGGTCCTGGCCGGAATTCAGCGGCTAACTGCGGTCCTTCCCGTCGCGCTTGCGGCTGCCAAGGGGACGGCGGCAAGCCCCGCTGAGGCGACTTTGGAGCGGGTCAAGCAGAATACGCGGCAGGTTCTTCACCGCGCGGGCGGAATTCACGGCCCGGAGAAGTCTCCGCGGTGCCTGCCCCGCCTCGCCCCTTTCGCGCTCGCCAATTGGAGGCTCGAGCTCAGCCCCCACACTGACTAAACCAACCAGAAGCTTCAATGGGAGGCGGAGCCCGTATCTTCTTCTTCCTCCGGAAAGCGGAAGCGGAGGTGACGTTCGGGGAAGGTGGGGGCAATCATGGTGCCGCTGGGGAGGGGAGAAGCTGCTGCCGCCGCCGCCGTTGCCGGGAGCCGCGGAGGTAAAAGGCGAAACTAGACGCGGCCTGGGCTGGGGACTTCCCGGGAGGCACGGGACTTAGGCTTCCTCCTGAAGCATTTTCCAGTAGGAACCCCAGACCGGTTACCATAGGGACCCCACCCCTCCTCCGTTTCCATGGGGATGAGTATCCAGCCCCCCTCCCCTGTTTCCATGGAGATCCGGACCCTGCCCCTCTTCTCCCGGCTTGGAGCCCCCCAGCCTGACTTCGGGTTTTTTCGTGTAGCCCTTGACGCGGGACTATCCAGACAGGTTCCTTTTCCCAGTCTCCTCTTAAGGGTGCCCCGTTTGTACTTCTCGTTTGCCACCCTCAAAGCTCCTAGTCTTGTTTGTTCCGTACAGTTGGTCTCCGCGTTGCCGCCTGTGGTGCTGGGGCAGCCCAGTGGGGCCCCCGGTGCTCTTATCTTTCCTCTCAGATGCAGCGAAATGTGCATCTACCGGGTTGCGTAAGCCAGAGCTAGGGGTCGGGCCGGTTCCTCCCGGATCAGATCCCCTGGCCTGTCTCTGGTAACTACCACTGTGTCTAGCCGCTCTACCGAGTAAAGGTTCACTTTCTGATCCGAAACAGAAGAGAAAGATAAAGTGCAAAGCCGGACTGAAAATTAAAAGTGATGTACTAATTATTTGTAAATTCTCTATTGTCTGCCAAACCCGCGTTTGTGGAGCCGGTGTGTTTGCAGGTAAAAGAAGAATCACTATTCCAGAACAGGAAAACTTCAAGTTTGATATTTTCCCCAGGAGAGTATATATCCTTCCAAGAGAGTATATCTGCAAGTCTTTCATTCATTTAACTGACATCTCCTGAACTCCTCATGCCTAGGGACGAAAATAAGACTCACCATTCCCTCATTTCAAAGAGCACCCTGTAAAACTTAGCTTCTAGTGGACACCAGATTGTTTTAGGAGATTGATAGATAAAGTGATCTTCATTAGATATACCTGATTAGGGGTCACCTCTGCTACCCAGAAACTGAAACATCTGTTTTGGGATGGAGAGAACAGATTCACCCTTGATTCCTCTACTGTGGGCAGACATTGCGTTTTAACATACATTATGTGTTTTACTCCGCATAACAGTTTTGTGAGAACAGGAATTACCAGTCCCACCCTACGTAAGTGAAAAGTAAGGCACAGAAAGTTACCCAGGCAGTAAGTAGGAAAGCCAGGATTTGTGGCTAGGTGACCCTACCTTCAAAGCCCTGCTTCTTCCACCATAGACTTACTGCTTCACTGTTTCATTTGGAGTTTCCTTTCTTTCAGATTTATAACAACCCAGCCCTGAAACAGTTTGTCCCTGTTTCCCCTTAAGTATTTTGACTCACCTTCACAGTGTTTGGCAGTAAGGCACATTTGGAAGGCCTTATGAGCTGCTACTTATTACTTCCATTTAAATTTTTTATTTTACTTATTTCTTTAAAAAATTTCTTTGGCCGCACTAAGTGGCTTGTAGGATCTTAGTTCTCAGACCGCAGATTGAACCTGGGTGCTCTGCAGTCCTAACCCCTGGGAATTCCCATTACTTCCATTTTTTAAAAAAGGCATTGTTTTTCCTTCAAAATGACTTGATAGTTTTCAACTTAAAGAAGAAATTCCCAAAGAAGATGTTTTTCATTACTCTGGCCTCCTCTTACATGGAGAGGAAAAAGTCCCGTGACTGCTGTGGAGGTGAGGTCCCTGGTCCTGTGGTTTGTGACTTTAACTCTGGCTTTGATCTCTTGTAGACAGGTCACTGCCTTTCCATTTCTCACAACTGGGCTGAGCACAGCTGAACCATGGGGGACCACAGTCCAGACGACAGCATCAGCTACTTTGAGGTAGAGGAAGATGAGTTGACCCCCGATGACAAGATGCTCAGGTTTGTGGATAAGAATGGACTGGTGCCTTCCTCATCTGGAACTGTTTACGATAGGACGACTGTTCTTATCGAGCAGGACCCTGGCACTTTGGAGGACGAAGACGACGATGCACAGTGCGGAGAACACTTGCCTTTTCTAGTAGGGGGCGAAGAGGGCTTTCATCTAATAGATCATGAAGCAATGTCCCAGGGTTACGTGCAGCACATTATCTCACCAGATCAGATCCACTTAACAATAAACCCTGGTTCCACGCCCATGCCTAGAAATATTGAAGGTGCAACCCTCACTCTGCAGTCGGAATGTCCAGAAACAAAACGTAAAGAAGTAAGTAAAGCAGTGGGTGAGGGCCCGGTTTGGCTTTGGGGATGGTCCTTAAACCACACGAGATGGCAGTTTCAGCCAGGGAGTATCAGAGCCCCTGGAATTAGGACCTACAGTGGCTTTCCTTAACAGTATATGCTTCATGTTTTGTTGTGACTCTTTTCTGAAACTTTCAGTGTGGATGGCTACGTTGAAATCTGGGAAAGCTAAATTGCTACTTTTCCAAATTTCCTCCTCAGATCATAAATAAAATAGACATTTCACGGAGCTAAATCCATGTCTTTGATACGGAAATAACTGTGTTGTGTAAAAATGCCTTGTTCTGGAGACATGAGTGTTTGCTGGAGTGTGCTTATTAGTAAACATGCAGTGGACAATAAAGGCTAGCTTTCTTTTGTGAGAAACTCGAGCAAGAGGCAGTAAATCTAAAAGTTTTCATGCTCGTATTTAGCTAGTGCGCATAAGGCAACTCATTATTACAGTGCTTTGAAAACCGTGAAGCTTGATACAAAGTGGTGATAATTAGCAGAGTAAAAGATGTGGTTTAAAGGTAGTGATATACATTTTCCAGGAACTAATTGCAGGTCAACTCATAGATCTCTGGTAGTTACAATGCCAGGGACTAACTGTCAGATGTTGCTAAACAGCCATTGGGTAAATCATTTCGCAAAATATTTTTCTCTTTTACTGTAATTCAGGTCTTGAAACTGGAGAATTTGATTCGTGGCATATGGTTTTCCTTTGCTAGGCTTAGAGTCTCAGAGCTGGAAGGGAGACCTAGTGAGACCATCATGTCGTACCTCCCACCTCATGCAGAAGTCTCTCTGCAACAGTTCCTCTGGTCTCTGCTTGAATACCTCCAGGATGATGAGAGCACACTGTTCCACAGTTCAGCTTAATACAGAGTTTGTTGGCCAGCTCTGATTGTTAGAAAGCTTTGGCTTATATGAAGCCAAGAATCGGCCTTCTTGCAGCTGCTGCCTGCTGGTTCTAGATCTTCCTTTCTGAGCAGTGAGCTAAACCTTCCTCCCACAGAGGGCAACCATCAAGGTAGTTAGAGATCATGGGTTTCTCTACACCTTCTCCACTGACTTTTGTGTCCCTCTTATGACATCTTCCTCTAGTTTCTCAGCATCCTGGTCACTTTTGATTGTATGAGTCCCAATTTTCCAGAGTCCTTAAAATTTATAATTGAACACAGTCTCAGAAGTGTGAGTCAGCTGGCACCGAATACCATGCGACTCTTATCTCTTCATCTGGACACTGTACTACAATTACTATGTGGTCTGTATTTTATTAGCAATGAGATCTTACTGTTAGCTGACACTTGAAAATCTCTAGACTGTTGTTTCTTAGTTGGGGATACTTTTGTCTCCCAGGAGACATTTAGCAATGTCTGAGGACATTTTTGGTTGTCACCTTGGGAAAATGTTACTGGAACCTATTGGGTAGAGTCCAAAGATCCTGTTAAACATTGTAGTACACAGGAGAGCCCCCTACCAACAAATAATTAATTGTCTGGCCCTAAATGTCAATTAGCTGTATTCCAGTAAAATTTTACTTACAGGAGAAAACAAACGTTAGGTTTCCTAGACTACCCCTAGACTAGAACACAGGGAGCTGTAGAAGAGAAGGATGGAAAGGTAGTAGACATCCAGACGTGGAAGGCAGTGATAGCATGCAGCTATCTGGACCGCGTTCTGGAAGTACACTGAAGGTGTCTGAGCCAAGGAGTGATGTGGTTAGAGTCGCATTTTAGAAATGTTGCCCTGGTAGCCGTGGCAGCTTAATTGCCTGGTTAGAAGATGGTTTCAGTTTAGGTTTGGGATTTCCTTTGAGTCTAATGAAGGTTAACGTGGAAAGAATCCAGAGCTTTTGTTGAAGTATAAGAGAATGTGGTTTATTATTGAAGTTTGGAGAACGAGTGGTAAATTGAGTCTGATTCAAAGGATTTATCTGTTTCTTTAAGCATGTTGAGTGCCTTCTCTCTCTCAGCACAGTGGCCACACAGATGACTCATGGAGCTTCAGATCTCAGTAGTGAGTTAAGTAGCTCATGTCCACTGTGATAGGTACTTTGAGGCCTCTTCAGAGTGCTTTATGCAGGCTGGGGAGAAAGCAGCTGACTCTCCTGTCCCCTTTGCCCTCCAAGAATGGTGATTCCATTAACAGGAATTGAGAGGAAAAGGAGAATATTTGGTGGGGAAACTGGTGAACTGGTTGGAGTATATTGAATGTATACTCCTTGGAGAAAAGTAAAACGAACAAGTTGAGAAGCTGTTTGGAAATGTGGATCTGAAGTCAAGGAAGGGGTTTGGGATGAGAATTGTGGACCCATGAAAGTGCAGTAGTTCAAACTGTGGGCAGATAACCTAAGGGAGAAGAAATAAGCCTTGTTCTGAGAATTTAAGGGTTAGAAAGAGAAAGAGGAACCAGAGATCACATAGTCCCAGAGATGGGCGGAACACGATGTTGTGGAGGCTGAGGGAAGAGGGATTTAAGAAACAAGAATATTCTTTTGTGGCCCTGAAGAGGGATCGAGGGGCTGAAGATGAGCCATTAGCACTGCTGCTTGTGTGATTGATCACCTCGTGGGAAGACGTTCACTGGAAGCTGAGGCCAGATTTCAGATGATGGAGAAATGAGTGGGTGGTGAGGAAACAGGAGGCAGGAAGCATCAAGGTTTCTCTCTCTCTCTCTCTTTTTTTTTCATAGGGTAGTTGGAGGAAGAAAAGTGATGAGGCAGTAGTAAGTAAGGGGATTGGACCACTTTTTGAGCAGAGGAAATCTGAACATGGCTTAGGGCCTAAACTTTGGGCCATCCTCAGTTAATGATTACTGTGTGAGAGTTTTTCAAGAGCAGATGTTTGGGAAACATTTAAGTTAAATCAAGACAGAGATTTGTTTATTAATATGGAATTTCTCAAGAGCTTTTGATAATAACCAAGAAGGAAGGAAATGGAGAATTCTCCAAATGTTTTGGACTTGGGAAACCATTTTTTCAGGTCTTATTTCCATGGTCAGTGTTCTATGGAACATGTTTTGGGAAATGCTGATCTAGGCAGAAAAGGAGGAGATGGTGGGGAAGGGAGGATTATGCAACCAGAGATATGAGCTGTCACTTTCCTGCTCCGTCCTTGCAAGCCTGGTTTACCACTCCTGTCTTTTGATCCTTGATAATCCTGTTGAATATGACAAGTACCTTGTTCAGTCCACCATGGATTTAGCCCATTGTGCTTTCTTTTCCTCCCACCGTGTTTTCCCATATCCATGAGACCTACATGGAAGGTTCTAGAAACTCATTGAAATCATTAGGTGCGGGGTTGGCTGGAGGTTGAGGGAGAAGCCGCAGTGGCTTTCAGTCTTTGAAAACTGTGCTAAATGACCAGACGTTCAGTAGACTTGCCTTCCTGGAGCACCA
This sequence comes from Oreotragus oreotragus, assembly GCA_006410675.1. Classification (NCBI taxonomy): domain Eukaryota; kingdom Metazoa; phylum Chordata; class Mammalia; order Artiodactyla; family Bovidae; genus Oreotragus; species Oreotragus oreotragus. Next base: position 7,209 of record SJYX01024556.1, read on the forward strand.
TCATAACTGTAGCTTTTGTTGCAACAGCGATGTTATTTTATTTCTTGGCATTTAAATCCATTTAATTGGTATGAAGAGGCCAGTGTTTATGACTGTCTGATAACACTCTTCATGATCTCTTTACAGTTCCCCCCACCTCCACCTTTAAAAAAAAAAAAAAAGACAAAAAAACCATGGTCTTTTTCTGTATCTCTATGCCCAGGTGTTATTCTTAAGAAATCAGATCATTTGATAGCTAGTCTTCTTGGCTTCCTAAGCAGCTTATTTTCTGAGTCAGATTCTGGCTTGATTTTCCTGTTTACCTTAGATTGTTCCATTGTTTGCTATAGTGTGTGGTTGGCTTACCTATTACTTCATTTTTTTCTCCCTTGTGCTTATTTTGGGCAAAAATAAACCAGCCAGAGCCTGGCTACAGATCCTGCCTTTTCCCACAGGGCCACTGGTCATTCCCACCCAAAGTGCACCTGTCTTATTCTTGCACTTGCCGCTTGACTGCTGTCTGCCTGTTGACTTGGTATTGTGGTTTAGTTGCTAAGTTGTGTCCAACTCTTTGCGACTCCGTGGATGGCAGTGCACCAGGCTTCCCTGACCTTCCCTAGCTCCCAGAGTTTGCAAAGACTTAAGTTCATCGAGTCAATGATTTAGAAGCTTGCAAATCAAAACATTGTCACTCTGACCTGTCAGAATGAGAACCTGTCATTCTCAGGGTCAGCGTTCTTAAGAATTGCTCCTTTAATACCTTTTTACTCCAGGTTTCTGAGCAGCTATATTTCCTTTTGTCAGTTCATGATTCACTGGTTTCCTAAACTTTTTTACATCTACGCCCTTCCCAAGACCATTTCAGGACTGTCGGCTTACTTCCTCTGAACCACGTCAGTGAATGTGTCTCCCCGCACCCCCGAACTGACCTTGCACTTCTCTGCTGCATGGTTGGCCAAGAAGGGTGAAGAAACCCAGGAGTCACACACCAGATATCCTCTTTATGATGCACCAGAGTGTCCCAGAGCATTGATTGGGAGAAAATATATTTTTCTGCCAAGAAGCACAGCTACAGGGATGCTTAATGAATTGGGTTGCTTGCTATGTTGGTCAGTAACATTCCAAGGGATCTCTTTTTTTTTTTTTTTAGTGTGACAAATTTTAAGATATAGAATAAGGGGGAAAATTTGACTCGTGTTTCAAAGCCTTTTTGCAACGTGCCATTTACCTTGGGCACCCAGTTCCAATCTCATTGCTCATTATCAATCCCTAAGGCAGTGTGAGGATCCTCTCAGATAAACCAGGTTGACTCTGCAGAGGGGACCTGCCCACTTTTAGTCTTTGCACACCATGATTATCTTCCTTTACAGGTTCCCTTGTAAACGCTCACGGAATTGCCCTGCAAAACTAGGACGGAGACAGTTTCTGCTTGAAATGCTAGTGTTGAGGATCTGTTCATTCTTTCCACAAGCTTTTACTTATTGAGTATCATCAGCGTTTGTCAAGTATCAGGAAGGACAAAGAAATAATCCCTGCCCTGAGGGACTCTGGGGAGTCCGGAAGGAAGACCGCTGAGGCCGAAGGCGCAGGGTTCGGTAGGAAACCAAGGTTGGAANTCTGCAATCACTACCAATGACTTGGATGCAGCAGTTTTCCATCCTTGTTTATAATAATAGAACAAGTAGCTGTGACAGTAGAGAAAGAATATAATCATGAACAAGACAAGGGACAGTGCAAAGCTGAACTTCCAAGAGTTTTTTTTAGAGTCTTGAGAGATCTAGATCTATCTCTCAACCCCACCAGCCCTCTTCTGATAGCCAAAGAGCCTCCCAATTGCATCTTTCATATCCTTATTTCTCAGGCTATAGATAATGGGGTTGAGAAAGGGAGCGAGGATAACAAAAGTGACAGCAATTGATGTATCCCAAAACACGGAGTAGGTGGTTGAGAATCGCAAGTACATGACAGCCACACTGCCAAAAAACAGCAAGAACACAGCAAGGTGGGCAGCACAGGTGGAGAAAGCTTTGTGGCGGCCTTCAGCTGAGGGCATATGCAGAATCACCACAATGATCCGGAGGTAGGATAGGGCGATGACCAGGAAGGAGGCCAGGATCTCCACTGCATGGATGGCATCCACAATGACCACCAGGGATGTATCTGTGCAGGCCAAGCTCAGCACAGGGGTGAAGTCACAGAAGATCTGCTGGATCTGATTGGAGCCACAGAAAGGCAGGGTGCCAATCCATGCAATTTCAGGGAGCACCAGGAGGAAGCCACAGAGGCAGGATCCAGCTGTTAGATGGATACAGAGCTTGGAAGTCATAATGGTTGGGTAATGGAGGGGGCTGTAGATAGCTATGTACCTGTCGACGGCCATTGTTGTCAGGACACAGCCTTCTGTGATGCCAAGTGAGTGGAAGAAGCACATCTGCAGAAGGCAGCCGGCAAGAGAGATGGTCTTCTGCTCACTGACTAGGCAGGAGAGCATCTTGGGGATGGTAGTCGTGGTATACCAGATCTCCAGGAAAGAGAGGACACGGATGAAGAAATACATGGGAGTGTGCAAGGCCACATCCAGCTGGGTGACAATGAAAATCATTAGATTTCCAGTTATGATAAATCCATAGATGAGAAGTAAGAGAATAAAGAATAAGAGGCCACCTTCATGTAAATGCGGGAACATAGAGAAGAGAAACTCAGTCACCCTTGTCTGGTTCTCACTGGTCATCACCTGTGTCACCTGGGAAAGGAAGAAAGGAGACCAAAAACTCCTGAAATTGGGATGGTGATTACTTGTTGAAAATTGCTTTGCTCTTTTCTGTAATAAGTTACTTAACCTGATGCTGGGGCCCTAACAGGCCAGTTAGAAATCTCTCCAGTTGCACCTCTATGCAGGAACATCTGAAATGCTTGCTTTTGAACCCCTAAATGAATCTTTTTGTAAACATCTTCAAATGATATGAAGAAAACACAAAGCAGCACACAATTTTAATTCTCTTGAATTATTTTATGGAGGTGCAGTCAATTTTTTAATTTATGAGTTTTTGTCCCACTCTGTGTTTAGCTTTAAAACACGTACCTTTCTTTTTGACTGTTCTCAATTCCTGTTCTTTAGTAAAACAATTAAAAAATATAAAACACCATCAAGAACACTACACTCAATAAGTCTTCAGTTGCTCACTCATATTTTCTAGCTCTGCTGTCTAACCTTAGACTGGCTACCTTTATCACTCTGCCTCTTTTCTGTTGGTTTCATAGCAGCAAGTCTATTTTCCATTTAAAGCATAGGAACCCAGACACAAGAAAGTATCCCTCCTGTCCTCTACTTTCTCTGTAACTCCCTCTCCTTCTTTTCTCTCAGTGGTTGATATTGATAGGTGCTCAGACCAAGAGTCTCTTCAGAATCACAGTTTACCTGAAAAGTGACCATTGAATTTTGGACAAACATGTAATTTCACCCTTGCTCATCCCATTCCTCCTAGAAAGACCATATCTAAGAACCAAAGGAAGGAGAAGATCATCCTGAAATTTAAAAAAAAAAAAAAA
>SJYX01024557.1:0-17349 GCA_006410675.1 Oreotragus oreotragus
AAAAAAAAAAAAAAAGCACTGCAGCCTGCACCTCCCACGGCCCAATTCTTAAAAAGCACTGCATTTCCCACACCTCCCTGCCCAGCCCCCACTTGCTGGCTGATGCAGGCATCTGCGCTGCTTTTCCGCTGGGGGAGTTACTGTTGGGCTCATAATCTGTTGGTTTTAATTATTTATTTATTTTTCCTTCCTGTTATGTTGCCATCTGTGCTTCCAAGGCTCGGCACAGACTTGGCAGCAAGAATGTTTCCTGATATTTGAAAACCTCTCTTCTTAAGAGTCTCTTCCCAGGACGGCACTCCCTTCCTGGGACAGAGCTCCCTCCCTACCTCCTTAGTCTCTTTTTTTGTCTTTTATATTTTTTCCTACCTGTTTTTGAAGCCAATGATCTGCTTTTCTGGGTGCCTGATGTCCTCTGCCAGCATTCAGAAGTTGTTTTGTGGAATTTACTCAGCTTTGAAATGTTCTTTTGATGAATTTGTAAGGGAGAAAGTGGTCTCTCTGTCCTATTCCTCTGCCATCTTAGGACTGCCTCAACTATATTTTAATTTTTAAAAAAATAGATTTCCAAGAGCCTGAAATTGTGTTTCATTTTTACAGCTGGATTAATTGCTAATTGGATACCAGGAGAACAGAAGTTTAATTTTTTTTTAGAATATTATTTGAATTTATTTCACAGTTATGTAGAGAGACAGCATAAATCATTACACATGGCATGCCAGCATAACTACTGCTTCCTTCTCCCCAGCCCACCACCCACAAGGGGAATATATTTTTATTAATAGCTCTTCTTTTACAACTTAAATTATATAAACAGGGCATTCCGTTTCTTTTTTCTTTTTCTTTTTTTCAGTTTTAACTAGTGTAATGCTATGAACCCACTGGAGATTTGAAATTGTCCACTGGAAAAAAATGCAGAAACTAAAAGTTGATAAATAAATAACTATTTATTTTATTTTATATTTTATTTGGCAGACGTTCTGAGGACTTCAAGCCTGGGACACAGCATCTCAGATAGTGCTAAGAAACTGTTCTGCAGAGGCAAGTTCTGAAGAGGCAAGGAGGAGCCAGGAGAGATAGAAGACTTTGCAACAAAAGATCAGATAATCAGAACACCAAAAGATTATTGTTAATAAAAGAAAACTAGATAAACTAAAGAATTTAGCACTTTTTCTGTGTATGGGAAAGTGCAACAGTTTGGGCTGACTGATATTGTTTCTTTGATATGAATCTTAGCTATCTTGAGAATCCCTTGGGCAGCAAGGAGATCCAACCAGTCCATCCTAAAGGAAATCAGGCCTCAATATCCACTGGAAGGACTGATGCTGAAGCTGAAGCTCCAATGCTTTGGCCACCTGATGGAAAGAACTGACTCATTGGGAAAGACCCTGATGCTGGGAAAGATTCAAGGCAGGAGGAGAAGGGGTCAACAGAGGATGAAAATGTTGGAATGGCATCACCGACTCAAAGGACATTAGCTTGAGTAATCTCCGGGAGTTGGTGATGGACAGAGAGGCCTGGTGTGCTGCAGTCTATGGGGTCACAAATAGTTGGACAGGTCTAAGCGACTGAACTGAACTTAGCTGTCTGGGGCCAGCCTACCTTAAGACAGCCTATTCTGTGCTTTTTCATCCTGAGTTACCTCAGGGCTCACTGACCAGGCAATTGTATTATGACTGCATCCTCCTTTGTTTGCTGATGTGGCAGGCAACAGTTTTCATTAACAAAGTCCTCTCCAGTGGCTTCTGGAAAATCAGGGGGTGTTTGGTGACAATAACTGAAGCAGAATGAAGAGAAATTGAGCAGATTTTTATGCCAAATAATTCTTGTCCCAGATTCTCATTTTTGCCCAGGGCAAAAGAAAACAGTGCAGATGGATTTCACCTAAAGTGAACAGACTAGAATGAAATTAAGTAAATGATTATTTTTTATATAAATTTACAAAAGTTCGATTTTTTAATTAGTTTTTCAGGCTAATTCATTCATCTATTCAATAAATATTTTTGAATTGCATCCTAGGCTTAGCATTGTAAATGGTGGACAACAGTGAACTAGACAGGAAGGACCAAACTTTTATGGAATATTTAGTCTAGGGAGATAAATTTTTCATTCAGTTTTACTTACAAATTATTTGCTTCTAAATGTTATGATGGACTTTATTAGGGTGAAACAAATACATGAAAAGGATATTAAAAAACCTAATTTGACCCACTAAGACTCCCATGTGACTCAGCAAGTTTATTAAGCCTATTGCTATAAATAAATAAATAGGAGCCTTTAGGAAGGTAAGTCAAATTAACATGGGTGGGGGGTTGCTCTGTGCATGACATCTCGCTGAGACTTCTCCAAGAAAAGAAAAAAAAGAGGTGTAAAGAACCCCTTCTGCAAAACAGGAGAGTGATCCTATTACTACTCTTCCTTAGTTTGGAGAGTTTAGTGTAATGACTGTTCCCTAAACTGATTTAGAGGACAACATAAATAGTGGAAAATATTCAGAAACTGTACAAGTAAAACTACAAGAATCTATGTCAAATTTCCTGCACTGCTTCTCTTAGAATCTTTAAATACTTTAGGATGAAAGTACTGTACCTAGAACACAATTTAGCGCTGATTGCCTTTTTTTTAGGGCACCTTTTACATCCTTATTCCTTAAGCTATAGATCTGTGGGTTTAACATGGGGATGACAACTGTGTAAAAGGTAGAGGCCGTTTTGTCTGTGTCCATGGAGTAACTGGAGCTGGGTCTGAAATACATGAACAGGAGTGTTCCATGAAATATAGCCACAGCGGTTAAGTGGGAGACACACATAGAGAAAGCTTTGTGTCTCCTCTCTGTTGAGCTCATTCTAAGGATGAATGTCATGATGTAACTGTAAGAAAGGAGGACAGTGATAATGCTGGTCCCCACAACACACCCAATAAAAGTCAACATCACAATCTCATTGATGGATATATCTGAGTAGAAGAGGGCTGGTAAGGGTGGGATGTCACAGAAAAAGTGATTGATTATATTGGAATTGCAGAATGACAACCGAAATGTACAACAAGTGTGAATTGCCAAATGAACCAAGCCTATTATGTAGGCAATAACCACAAGCTGGGTACATATTCCCCTGGACATGGCAGTTGTATAAAGAAGTGGATTGCAAATGGCCACATAATGGTCATAAGCCATGACAGCCAACATGAGACATTCCACATTTGTAAAGGCTCCAAAAAAGTACATCTGGATGACACATACATCATATGGAATCCATTTTTGCTCAGATAAGAAATCAGCCAGCATCTTGGGAGAGATAGTAGAAGAATAGCAGATGTCACAGAAGGACAGATTGCTCAGGAAGTAATACATGGGTGTGTGCATTCTGGGGTCCTTCTTGATCAACAAGACCATCAACATTGGCAACCACAGTTATGCCATAAACCAGCAGGAAGAGCACAAAGAGCCCCTGCTGCACATCTTGTCTACCAGAAAGTTCTAAAAATATGAAGTCAGTAAACACAGTGCAGTTTACAGCAGCCATCCCACACATAGGGAAATTCCTAGTTATTAAAAAAGACGTGGAAGTGGAGGGTTAATATCATTTTACTGTCTTAATTGCTAAATTGCTATTTGTCTTTGTATTTCAGTAATTAGAAGAGATAAATAAAGCTAAGATGCCTTGGAGTTAACTTGACCATTTGGGAAATATTTCCAGTTTGATATAACTGATAAAATGATAATAATAATGATACATTTGTAAACCACTGTAGTGTTTGCAGCACAAATTCATCTAAGCTAAATCAGGCTAGTTCCACATCAATTTGTATAGCATTTATGACCATTTTTGATACTCCATTCTAATATTAAGAAATTTATATCTTCAGATTGAAGGCAAGATTCTCATAATTAGTTGGTCCAGATAAACCTAGTCTTCTGACAAGATCTCTGCTCTGTTTTGTTTCAATGATGTATGGATGTTGTCATATCCTGTAATAGAGAAATATAGTTAATGAGTGATGTAGATAATGAATATATTGCTTTGCAATTTCTTCATCTTTCATGAATGTGGAGCAGGAAGAGCTATGGCAAGTTTCTGAACATAACAAGAACTCATTTCCCCATTAAACTCTCAGGTCTGTTCAACTTTAGTATATGAAAGATAGACAGTTTGTGAAGACCCACTGGAGCAGAAAGGTGATAGCTTTTGGGTAAGAGCGTGGAAGGGTGCCTATGTACGAAATGTTAGAGTGGAGAGGCAGTCATATTCCAGGGCTGATATTCTTGCCTCTCAGAGCTGCTGCTACATAGGGGAGATGATGAAGAACGTCTGAACCCAATTGTAGAGATGTTGATGACACAGATGACAGAGAGGCAAGAAAGGCAGTGTGGTTTACTGTGTGGATCCTTCTGACCAAGTCTACTGTTCTCAACATGATACATTTAACACAAGATCAGTTATGTAAGACACATGATACAAATACTCATATGTTCACAGTCCCAGAATCTCAGAGACAATAACACATGAACTATGTCTCCATCTCAGTCTCTAAAACTTTTAATAATTTCATTGGTTAATTTGATCCATATTTCTCTTGAATATCTCTGAGGCCAGTCATCCTTGATTTAAGAGTCACTTGTCTTAGGGGGGCCAATTGAATTTTATGTCCCCTTGTTATACTTTACCCAAACCAACTGTGTAATACACAATGTCATACCTGTACTCTTACATTCTGCAANTCCATATTTCTCTTGAATATCTCTGAGGCCAGTCATCCTTGATTTAAGAGTCACTTGTCTTAGGGGGGCCAATTGAATTTTATGTCCCCTTGTTATACTTTACCCAAACCAACTGTGTAATACACAATGTCATACCTGTACTCTTACATTCTGCAAGAATGTAAGAAAAGTGGAGTTGAATGTAGGGCTTCCCAGGTGGCTCAGTGATGTAGAATCTGCCTGCCAGTGCAGGAGATGCAGAAGACATGAGTTTGCTCCCTGGGTCAGGCAGATCCCCTGGAAGAGGAAATGGCAACTCTCTCCAGTATTCTTGCCTGGGAAATCCCATGGACAGAGGAGCCTGGCAGGTTACAGTCTATGGGATTGCAAAAGAGCTGGACTATGTATATTTATTCTGGTATTCTCATCTCTTTCAGAATTTTCCACAATTTATTGGGATCCACAGAGTCAAAGGCTTTGGCATAGTCAATAAAGCAGAAATAGATGTTTTTGTGGAACTCTGTTGCCTAAATCTATATGCAGGTAAGGAAGCAACAGTTAGAACTGGACATGGAACAACAGACTGGTTCCAAATAGGAAAAGGAGTATGTCAAGGCTGTATATTGTCACCCTGCTTATTTAATTTATATGCAAAGTACATCATGAGAAACGCTGGGCTCGAGGAAGCACAAGCTGGAATCAAGATTGCAGGGAGAAATATCAATAACCTCAGATATGCAGATAACACCACCCTTATGGCAGAAAGTGAAGAGGAACTCAAAAGCCTCTTGATGAAAGTGAAAGAGGAGAGTGAGAAAGTTGACTTAAAGCTCAACATTCAGAAAACTAAAATCATGGCATCTGGTCCCATCACTTCATGGCAAATAGATGGGGAAACAGTGGAAATAGTGTCAGACTTTATTTTGGGGGGCTCCAAAATTACTGCAGGTGGTGATTGCAACCATGAAATTAAAAGACGCTTACTCCTTGGAAGGAAAGTTATGACCAACCTAGATAGCATATTCTAGTCAAGGCTATGGTTTTTCCAGTGGTCATATACGGATGTAGAGTTGGACTATAAAGAAAGCTGAGCGCAGAAGAACTGATGCTTTTGAACTGTGGTGTTGAAGAAGACTCTTGAGAGTCCCTTGGACTGCAAGGAGATCCAACCAGTCCATCCTAAAGGAGACCAGTCCTGGGTGTTCATTGGAAGGACTGATGTTGAAGCTCCAATACTTTGGCCACTTCATGTGAAGAGTTGACTCATTGGAAAAGACCCTGATGCTGGGAGGGATTGAGAGCAGGAGGAGAAGGGGACGGCAGAGGATGAGATGGCTGGATGGCATCACCGACTCAATGGACATGAGCTTGGGTAAACTCCGGAAGTTGCTGATGGACAGGGAGGCGTGGTGTGCTGCGATTCATAGGGTCGCAAAGAGTCGGACATGACTGAGTGACTGAACTGAACTGATGTATATTTATCTGTGTATATCTGAAGAACTGGTACTTTCAAATTGTGTTGCTGGAGAAGGCTCTTGAGAGTCCTTAGGACTGCAATGAGGTCAAACCAGTTAATCCTAAAGGAAATCAGCCTTGAATATTTGCTGGAAGGCCTGAAGCTGAAGCTCCAACACTTTGGCCACCTGCTGCAAAGAGCCAACTCATTGGGAAAAAACCCGACTCACTGGAAAAGACCCTGATGCTGGGAAAGATTTAGGAAAAAAGAGAAAGGTGCAGCAGAAGATGAAATGGTTAGAAAGCATCACCAACACAATTTGGTGCAAATGAATTTGACCAAACTCAAGGAAAGAGTGAAGGCCTGGGAAGCCTGCTGTGCTACAATCCACAGGGTTGCAGAGTCAGACATGACTTAGCAACTGAGCAACAAAAGCAAATATATTGATTTGAAATAAAGATTAGAAAAAGTAAGTAAAATGAAATTTTGTCTATATTTCATATCTTCTTTTGTTTATATAATACACTTTCTCTCAAAAAAGGATTAAAAACCTAAGGAAATCTCAAATATATATCAGAGAAACAAGAAAGATATCAGTACCCAGAATTCCTGACTTGTTTGTTACATGCAGTTCTATCTGTTGGAGGATTCAGCATTGTCTCCTGCCTGACCTAGATTATTTAACCATCTCTGTGTCTGGTCCCTGGGTGATGAACACTTGGTCTCTCAGGAATAATTAACAGACATCATGATGTAGTTAGTCACCTGGCATTTCATACAAGTTGATTGTGAATGGAATACAGATACAGTTAAATGATACCAATCAACAAGCATTCTTTATATCCAGTTCACAAATCCCTATATAGGCACTTTATTTTCACTTGATAAATTACAAAACAAATGTACCCTTAGGTAATTACACAGACACACAAGCATCCCATTAAATACATCCACAAAGTAAAGATTTTGTAAAAACAACAGAAACCTGAACATATTTATACTACCTACGGATAACTAGATCTTGTTTTGTACACCATTTGTCTTTTAATTTTTAAATAAAAATGATATTACAATGAATTATGTAATGAATTATAAATATTCATATATATATCACACCACTTAGTGTATATTCAATTATTAATACCATAAAAACCTGTGATGTGAGAAAATTAAATATATATAATTTATCATCTTTCTGCACTTTCATATTGTGTGGATCACAGCAAACTGTGGAAAATTCTTAAAGAGACAGGAATAACAGACCACATTACCTGCCTCCAAGGAAACCTGTTTACATCTCAAGAAGCAACAGCTAGAACCAAACATGGAGCAACAGGCTAGTTCAAAATTGGGAAAGGAGTTACCTCAAGGCTATATATTATCACTCTGCTTATTAAACTTATATACAGAGTACATCATGTGAAATGCTGGGTTGGATGAAGCACAAGCTGGAATCAAGACTGCTGGGAGAAATATAAACAACCTCAGATATGTAGATGACACCACCCTTAAGGCAGAAAGTGAAAAGGAACTAAAGGGTCTTTTGATGAAGGTGAAAGAGCAAAGGGAAAAAGCTGGTTTACAACTCAACATTCAAAAACACTAAGATCATGGCATACAGTCCCATAATTTCATGGCAAATAGATGGGGAAACAATGGAAACAGTGACAGACTTTATTTTCTTAGGCTCCAAAATCACTGCAGATGGTGACTGCAGCCATGAAATTAAAAGACACTTTCTCCTTGGGAGAAAAGATATACCCAACCTAGGCATATGAAAAAGCAGAGACATCATTTTGCTGACAAAGATCAGTATAGACAAAGTTATGGTTTTTCCAATAGTTACATATGGATGTGAGAGTTGGACCTTAAACACAGCTGAGCATCAAAGAATTGATGCTTTTGAACTGTGGTGTTGGAGAAGACTCTTGAAAGTCCTTTGGACAGCAAGGAAATCAACCAGTCCATCCTAAAGGAAGTCAGTCCTGAATATTCATTGAAAGGACTAATGCTGAGGCTGAAGCTCCAATATTTTGGCCACCTGATGGGCAGAGATGACTCGTTGGAAATGACCCTGATGCTGGGAAAGATTGAAGGCAGGAGGAGAAGGGGATGACAGAGGATGAGATGGTTGGATGGCATCACCAATTCGATGAACATGAGTTTGAGCAAACCCCAGGAGATGGTGAAGGACAGGGAAGCCTGGCACGCTGCAGTCCATGGGGTTGCAAAGAGTTGGCATGACTTAGCAACTGTGCAACCACAACATAGTTTATCAAAGTCAGATATTTCTTTTTTAATATAAATTTATTTATTTTAATTGGAGGTTAATTACCTTACTATATTGTATTGGTTTTGCCATACATCAACATGAATCCACCACAGGTATACACGTGTTCCCCATCTTGAAACCCCCTCCTTCCTACCTCCCTGTACCATCCCTCTGGGTCGTCCCAGTGCACCAGAGCAGATATTTCATAAAATAAATTCTATGTGGGAATTTCCCTGGAGGTCCAGTGGTTAAGACTGCACTTCCACCACAGAGGATGAGGGTTCCAGTTGGCTCCCTTGGTGTGAGTTAAGATCTCACATACCACATGGCAGGCCAATAAATAAATAAATAGAATTAACCCCCTCCTTCCTACCTCCCTGTACCATCCCTCTGGGTCGTCCCAGTGCACCAGAGCAGATATTTCATAAAATAAATTCTATGTGGGAATTTCCCTGGAGGTCCAGTGGTTAAGACTGCACTTCCACCACAGAGGATGAGGGTTCCAGTTGGCTCCCTTGGTGTGAGTTAAGATCTCACATACCACATGGCAGGCCAATAAATAAATAAATAGAATTAAAATCCTAAAAATAAATAAATAAATTATATAAATGATGTTTAGGAGCAAAGAGTACTAAAATGACTTAAAACTTGCAATTTTTGCTTTTTCCCCTATACTCATTTTATATTATCTAATTTTCACTGCATGTTTTTATAGGTTTGACATATTATCACATATATCCTGATCTAATAGCCTCATAATATGAAACAGAAATTGAAGCCCAGAGGGAATAATATTCTGCAATTCTGTAGACATTGTTTCTTTACTTCCATAGAAATACCTCAAAAATAGATTCCTGAATACAGTACAATGAAAGAAATTTGTCTTAAAATATAACTCTAAGTAGTCTCTCAGATGTTATGGCTTGCTTATGTTAAAGGGACACTTGAAAACTCACAAAGCAATGACATATGACTCCTAGATTTCTGCAAGGACTGATGGATCATAAAATTCCCATTTTTAAACCAAGGAGGGGTCCAGCAGTGACCAAGAGCAGAGGGGCAACTAGGAAGCACTGTCACACTGGGAGGGTGTCTGTTTTGGTTACATCACATGGACTTGAACATAATCAATGTCGGGGTGAAGAGAAAGTGATGTGGGGGACCACTTCGTTGCAGTTTCAGGAAGGAATAAGAAGTAAAGAAAGCGGTGTCTCTTGACATTGTACAACCTGACAGTTTTGAGGAGGTGATCTCTGCATTATTCATCTATTGTAACATTTTATCACACGTGTGAGTCATTGCTGTATACTTTTTTAATATATTTATTTTAATTGGAGGTTAATTACAATATTTTATTGGTTTTGCCATACATCAACATGTATCTGCCACAGGTATACACATGTTCCCCATCCTGAACCCCCCTATCTCCTCCCTGGGTTGGGGAGTGCTTCCCTCTGGGTCGTCTCAGTGCACCAGCCCCAAGCATCCAGTATCATGCATTGAGCCTTGTCTGGCGACTCAGNATTGGTTTTGCCATACATCAACATGTATCTGCCACAGGTATACACATGTTCCCCATCCTGAACCCCCCTATCTCCTCCCTGGGTTGGGGAGTGCTTCCCTCTGGGTCGTCTCAGTGCACCAGCCCCAAGCATCCAGTATCATGCATTGAGCCTTGTCTGGCGACTCAGCACAGATTGCTGCTTTTTATTTAGATACCTATAGGTGATAAATATTCTCTCAAAATGTACTATAATCATGTATATTACCTCTACAACTTCAGTCTTAATGCAGTTAATTTAATTGTCACAGATATGTAAATGCAAAATGTGAGCAAACAAGAAAAGATCTGCAGGGCATGTACCAGTTTATGCATTCCAGTAATTCAGTAAGTTTGATATTTCTTCTGAGCTCTAACTTGGAATAAATACAAAACAAATGATTTTCAGTTATTTTTGCTTATATCTTCATATTGTTTACTGTTATAGTATTTCCCCTTGGTGTCTATAAAGCTAGAATATCTTTTAGACAAAATTCAATTAAGTTAAGAATTTTCAGAAAAGAGATTTCTGTTACAATTATTAATGCTTTTCCTTAAAGTATTCTCTTCTTTATGTGATGACCTCAATATGAAAATACCAAATGTACTTCTGTGGCAGATGTTGACAAGAAAATTCTCAAAAACTCTATGTAATTGCTAAAAGTATTTCAGCATGTATGTATATAAGATGATGATATAGTTGTGGTCATTCAGAACTTATTTCCATTCTCTATTTCTCTGGTGTGTATTTGAAGGGAGTGAAGTCAGTCATTGTGACCATAACCTGATTTCTTTCCAGACATATTTTTCTCAGATGCTTCTCTTTATCTAAGAATATCATGTTTCCTCAGGCTACACTCTGTTTAGACAGAACCCCATCTTATCTCAACAAGCCTGACTGCCCATCCAGGCCATGATGACTAATTCTCCCTAAATCTGTAACATGGATAGCAGTACGCTACTGACAAATGAATAACGTAAATTGTTTCCCCAAAGATTTGGGCATTAATAGAAAATACCTTTTTGAATCATGAGGGCATGGAGGAAGAAACTGAAGGTAGAATGTAAAATGCAAGACTTTGGAGACAAACGATTGAGATAAAAAATCTTTATCTAAACAAACTTCTTTGATGCCTATGATGTCCCTAAACATAATACTGTATAGGTAACTATCTATTTAAAATTTAAAAATAAAATTTAGATTTAGTAAATATTCATATGGTTTTCTATAAAGTATGTCAATTCACATCTCCACTATGACTTTTCAGTGTGAATCATCCGGATTTTCCACATCTTGTGTTAGCTGCTCAGACGTGTCCAACTCTTTCAATTCTATGAATTGTAGCCCACCAGGATCCTCTGTCCATGGAATTCTCCAAGCAAGGATACTGGACTGGGGTGCCATTCCCTTCTCCAGGGCATCTTCTCAACCCAGGGATTGAACCCAGGTCTGTTGCAGGCAGATTCTTTACCATCTGAGTCACCAGGGAAGCCCTTTCACATCTTAAACAACACATATTGTTGTCTTCCTTTTCAATCCTGTCCATTGTGTAGAATATCTGATTCTCTGATGATACAAAAAGCTGGAAATCAACTTATATGAATATCCCCTTTAATGAAATGTCTCTTAAAGTCAAAATTCTGCATAGGTCGGTTAATTGGGCTTGATTGATGGGATTGGGCCTCCTGTAACCCACTGGACTGGAGATGTAATTTTTTCCATACATTTATATAGATTTATATATATATTCATTTATATATATATATATATATATATAGAGAGAGAGAGAGAGAGAGAGAGAGAGAGCCCCATCCCTCTGTTATACTTTTTAAATCATCCCAAATAGAAATTATTGATAGAGGCATATTGACATAGATACAGCACGTGGTAGCTGGAATGTTCAGTAATGATTATTGCATTCATAACTCTCTTTTGACCAGTGGAAAATGAGGCCCATGGAGGAAGTGATTTGTTGAAGGTGACAGTTACTGTAAGTTGAGTGTTCATACAGACACAATGTTGAAATTGCTTCTCCAGTTCATAGCTTATTTCTAGAGAGGTTTTCAAACTAAGTTAAATTTGCTGCCTCTGAAGAAAAAGCCACATACTTATCAAATCAATGAGAGCTATTAGTTTTGATTCAACAAATTCTGCTGACCAGTATGAGCTCATGGCTTCTATCATTCTGTATATAATCTAACTACCATTCCTGGTTATGCTTATTTATGGGGATATCAATTGCAATGTAGAAAGAAGAAACTGAGGGAAAAGAGTTGACCTAAGTTGCAATCTTATTACACACAGTTCCTGAAGGAGGCCATGCAATGGGAGTCAGAGACGGTAAATTAAGCCTAAAATTGTTGGGATGATACCTTGATGAGAGGCTGACAAATGACTCAGAGAGGAAATAGGACTGAGAAAGTATTAAACTCAAAGTTGAGGTTGAGTAGTCAAGGAGAGGGTGAACTAGCAAATGTATTCTGTGTAATAAATTACATCAAAATTACATTTATTGCAGTGAAAACTATCTTTAACAGTAGTTTTTTCAGAGGAGGGGATGTTAGAAGGTTGGAATCAACATAAACACACTACTATGTATAAAGTAGATAATCAACAAGGTCTTACTCTGTAGTATAGGGAACTCAAAACTCTGTAATAACCAATATGAGATAATAATCTGAAAAAGAATAGATACATGGATTTGTATTGCAAATCACTTTGCAGTACAGCTGAAACTAAGACAAAATTGTTAATCAACTCTAACCCAATATAAACTATAAGCTAAAAACTAGAAATTTGCCAATACAGATCACTGTAAAGGTAAGGTGTGGGCAATGCTGGCTTTCAGTGTGGAAGAATGGAATGGAAGCCCGAAGGTGAGGAGAATCAAGTGTTTTGTCCTAAATATGGGACAGGAAATGTCCTAAGTGCATGAGTTCATCACAAAAGATAGACATTGTTTCCTTTGCAGCTAAATTTGCAATTTCAACCATGGCCCTTGGGACAGGACCAGAGAATTACATAAGAAAAGTATTCTGGGATTTATTAGCCAAATCATTTCTTGGCAAGGTGCAACCAGGGAATTGCATCATTAGGGTTGTTTCAGGCATTTAGACTGATTTGGGAATGGCGTGCCCAACATAGATCACTGTGTAGTAACCTCTGCTCAGCTCAAACAGTGAATGAATGCAGAGTGTGGAAAAACCAGTCCTAAAGGCAAAGAACTCCAAACATGATATGATGATGGGATGTGTAGTGAGATCTGAAACACTGGATGACCTGCCTCTGAAGTGGATAAAGATGGATCCTGAAGACACCACTCATGACCTGGTGCTGTGAATGATGCCATCTCTTTTCAGGGCTTGTCCCTGAGGGAGTTATGAAGCTTTAAATGATTGTGCAACCTTATGCAAAACAGATAGCGAGTGGGAGCCTGCTGTACAGCACAGGGAGCTCGATGTGGTGCAGTAACCTAGAGGGGTGTGGTGCCAGAGCGGAGGGTTGCGGGGGGTGTGTATGCACACACATGGGTGATTTGTTTAATGCACAGCAGAACTAACACAACATTGTAAAGCAACTGTACCCCAACCTAAAAAAAAAAAAAAGATTGAATAGTCACCTCTCTAACATCTTAATCATTATGTTAAAACAAAAATGAACAGAAAAAATGCAAAAAATCCTGGTTCTCTTTTCATACAGTGTCATTCAGTTCAGTTCAGTTCAGTTCAGTCGCTCAGTCGTGTCCGACTCTTCGCAACCCCATGAATCACAGCACACCAGGCCTCCTTGTCCAGCACCAACTCCCGGAGTTCATTCAGACTCACGTCCATCGAGCCCGTGATGCCATCCAGCCATCTCATCCTCAGTCGTCCCCTTTTTCTCCTGCCCCCAATCCCTCCCAGCATCAGAGTCTTTTCCAGTGAGTCAACTCTTTGCATGAGGTGGCAGAAGTACTGGAGTTTCAACTTCAGCATCAGTCCTTCCAAAGAAATCCCAGAATTGATCTCCTTCAGAATAGACTGGTTGGATCTCCTTGCAGTCCAAGGGACTCTCAAGAGTCTTCTCCAACACCACAGTTCAAAAGCATCAATTCTTCAGTGGTCAGCCTTCTTCACAGTCCAACTCTCACATCCATACATGACTACTGGAAAAACCATAGCCTTGACTAGACGGACCTTAGTCAGCAAAGTAATGTCTCTGCTTTTGAATATACTATCTAGGTTGCTCATAACATTTCCTCCAAAGTGTAAGCATCTTTTAATTTCATGGCTGCAATCACCATCTGCAGTGATTTTGGAGCCCCCCAAAAAATAATGTCTGACACTGTTTCCACTGTTTCCCCATCTATTTCCCATGAAGTGATGGGACCAGATGCCATGATCTTCGTTTTCTGAATGGTGAGCTTTAAGCCAACTTTTNGACTAGACGGATCTTAGTCAGCAAAGTAATGTCTCTGCTTTTGAATATACTATCTAGGTTGCTCATAACTTTTCTTCCAAGGAGTAAGCGTCTTTTAATTTCATGGCTGCAATCACCATCTGCAGTGATTTTGGAGCCCCCCAAAATAAAATCTGACACTGTTTCTGTTTCTCCATTTATTTCCCATGAAGTGATGGGACCGGATGCCATGATCTTCGTTTTCTGAATGTTGAGCTTTAAGCCAACTTTTTCACTCTCCTCTTTTACAGCTATCCCTTAAGTGAGGAACAGCATAGAGAAATATCTGTTCAGGAGGTAAACCTTAAATTGGTTTTTAAAGTCATTGATTTGTATGTTTTCTGAATAACACAGTTCATTTTATCAAGTATTATCTTACACATGCTATCAAAGAAAAGATAATTCATAGAGCTATGTTTCACAGAACTTTTTCAGCATATAATTTTGATGTTTAAAACTACAACCAAGACTTCTGAAAGAAGTAAGATCCCATGTCTGCTTTGGGTTGTATGCTTGAAATTCACAATAGGGCAAAATCATATGAATAAGGTATAGACCTGACAAAATTTCCTTTAGAAATAATTTTATATTTAACAGAAACAAGAATAATGACTTTGTACAGTATCAAAATGACCACAGATATCATATTTATCTGGAATAAATTCAAGATTTTATACTATATAGTAAATATGTAAAATAAGTCTATTAAACATGGCACACTCATAATCAACCATAGACTTTATTCTAACATAAGACTGATGTATAGTTTATATACATAATTTTTATCTTATTCCTTTATAAATATGGCCTTAATTAAAATGCAGTAAATCAGAGGAATCCTTTTATCAAGGTTAAGAAATTCAAGAAAGTTTTCTTGGAGAGATTTTGATAAATATCTTTAGGGGAAACTGGGCAGACTAAGAGCATTCCAACATTGATGAGAAAATGAACTGATTAGATTACTACTCGGCAATAGTACTAATTTATCTTTAGAATCCAATGCCGATCTCTCTAGAGACCTTCAGCTTTGTTGCCCTCTCCCATGCTTTTAACTTCATATTTTCCATAAGGGCTTCCCTTGTGGCTCAGCTGGTAAAGAATCCACCTGCAATGTGGAAAATCTGGGTTCAGTCCCTGGGTTGGGAAGATCCCCTGGAGAAGAGAAAGGCTACCGACTCCAGTATTCTGGCCTGGAGAATTCCATGGACTGTATAGTCCATGGGGTTGCAAAGAGTCGGACATCACTGAGCGACTTTCACTTCATAGCTCACATATATTAATATTACCAAGGCTTACTGGGAACTTAATTTNAAAGGCTACCGACTCCAGTATTCTGGCCTGGAGAATTCCATGGACTGTATAGTCCATGGGGTTGCAAAGAGTCGGACATCACTGAGCGACTTTCACTTCATAGCTCACATATATTAATATTACCAAGGCTTACTGGGAACTTAATTTCATGCCAGATAATCTGCTGAGTTATTGATTGGTGCCCCAAGACCCTGAAGTAGCTACTATCACTATTATTCTTCTAGCATTGAAGACAGTGACCTCTGAGAGGGCAAGCAAATTTCCTAAAGTCTCAAAACTAACAATGACTGTGATAAGAAAGCTCAGACAAACTGGTTGCCAAAACCTCGGATTTTACTGCTCTACAATTTCAATCTTATTTTCACTCACTGTTTTCCTAAAACCTGAGAGCTGAGAACTGCTTCAACAAGGCAACCTGGACACTTTAGCATATGCTTGTGTGCCCAGCCATGTCCAACTTTTTGCAACCCCATAGAGTGTAACCTTCCAAGCTCCAACAGCCACACAGTTTCCTAGGCAAGATTACTGAAGTGAATTGCCATTTCCTCCTCCAGGCCATCATCCCAACCGACACAGGGATCAAATGCCCATCTCCCTTGTCTCCTGAATTGCAGGCTGATTCTTTACCATTGTGCCATTTGGAACACCTAAATATACTTTGACCTATATGTCATGGTTGAAGCCTGACAGACATCACCAGGCCCACCAGTACCTGGTGAAGCCTGCTGACTGGCCTGGTCAAAACTCTCTGATAGTACATGAACCATGAACTTCCAGATGTTCAAGCTGGATTCAGAAAAGCCAGAGGAATCAGAGATCAAGCTGCCAACATCAGCTGGATCATTCAAAAACCAAAAGAATTCCAAAAAACCTCTACTTCTTCTTTATTGATTACACCAAAGCCATTGACTATGTGGATCACAACAAACTGTGGAAAATTCTTCAAGAGCTGGAAATACCAGACCACCTGAACTGCCTCCTGAGAAATCTGTATGCAGGTCAAGAAGCAACAGTTAGAACTGAACATGGAACAACAGACTGGTTTCAAATCAGGAAAGGAGTACATCATGGTTGCATATTGTCACCCTGCTTATTTAACGTGTATGTAGAGCACATCATGAGAAACTCTGGGCTGGAGGAAGCACAGGCTGGAATCAAGATTGCCAGGAGAACATTAATAACCTCAGATATGCAGATGACACCACTATTATGGCAGAAAGTGAAGAAAAACTAAAAAGCTTCTTGATGAAAGTGAAAGAGGAACGTGAAAAAGTTGGCTTAAAACTCAACATTCAGAAAACTAAGATCATGGCATCTGGTTCCATCACTTCATGGCAAATAGATGAGGAAACAATGTAAACAATGACAGACTTTATTTTCTTGGGCTCCAAAATCACTGCAGATGCTGATTGTACCCATAATATTAAAAGACATTTGCTCTTTGGAAGAAAAGCTATGTCCAACCTAGACAGTATATTAAAAGCAGACATTACTTTACTGACAAAGGTCTGTCTAGTCACAGCTATGGTTTTTCAAGTAGTCATGTATGGATGTGAGTGTTTGACTATAAAGAAAGGTGACCACCGAAGAACTGATGCTTTTGAACTGTGGTGTTGGAGAAGACTCTTGAGAG